>WAAB01009244.1:322567-363734 GCA_013389865.1 Piaya cayana | reverse complement strand
GTTTCTGATACAAGCCAGGATGCCATTGGCCTTCTTGGCCACCTGGGCACACTGCTGGCCCATGTTCAGCTGGCTGTCGATCTGGTCCAGAGGGAGCTAATGCAGCTTCAGCTGACCTGAAGAAAAGCAGGTCCAGAAAATAAACAGCTTTGTTTAAAAGTGCACAGCCTCACATTTCTATTGAGAATGATGCATAGATTCAAAGAAAGCACTGCTCTGTCTGTGGATAAGTCATTCCCAGTTCTATACTGGTTGACATAGCCTGCGGGACAATGGAATGTATGGGTATAACAGTCCAGGTCTCCATTGGCTGCCTCGTTTGTGATGCAGACGTGACTATTATCTCCTGTGTGACTTAGATCTTTGAAATGTAGTAAGAGTGTTGTAGGTTGTTGCAATATCTTTTGCAGGCAAGAGCTGGGTGCTCCTTATAACTAGGCAGGTAAGCACTGAAGCTCTGTAACGGGAGCTATAAGGTTTATTTCAGGATGCCTAGAGTTATTCTGGATTCTCAGATACCATGGAGATGCACAGCTTCTTCCCTTGCTAGGTGCTGTGGCCAGGCCCATTATGTTATAGAAGACCTTGAAAGTTTTGTTGAAGAGGTGGGGATGGGACATTTTAAAGGCTAGGGAAGGATATTTATTTTGGAGGGAGAAGGGGAGGGGAGAACATAACATCAGATAGTACACAGGTGAACTCTGTCTTTTTGGTTTGAGGGAGCGCACTGTGAGACACCACTGAGGTGACAAAAAATGAAAAAGTTAATAGTCTTACATGCAAATGGATTTGAAATGAAAAGGGTTGGTTTGGTTAAAAGAGGCTGGAGAACACATCAGTTCTCGCTTGCTCAAATCTTTCTTTCTCTGTTTACATGTCTCCTGACAAAGATCATAAAGCTGCTTAGGCTCTGCAATGCCTAGACATAGTCCAGCCCTGTTCAATGTCTTCATCAATGATCTGGATGAAGGCATTGAGTGCACCCTTAGCAAGTTTGCAGATGACACTAAGCTGGGTGGAAGTGTTGATCTGCTGGAGGGTAGGGAGGCTCTGCAAAAGGATCTGAACAGGCTGGACAGCTGGGCTGAGTCCAATGGCATGAGGTTTAACAAGGACAAATGCCAGGTCCTGCACTTGGGGCACAACAACCCTATGCAGAGCTACAGGCTAGGAGAAGTCTGTNGTCCAGAGAAGAGTAATGAAGCTAGTGAAGGGGCTGGAGAACAAGTCTTACAAGGAGAGACTGAGAGAGCTGGGGTTGTTTAGCCTGGAGAAGAGGAGGCTGAGAGGAGACCTCATTGCTCTCTACAACTACCTGAAAGGAGGTTGTGGAGAGGAGGGTGATGGCCTCTTCTCCCAGGTGACAGGGGACAGGACAAGAGGGAATGGCCTCAAGCTCCTCCAGGGGAGGTTTAGGCTAGACATTAGGAAAAAGGTTTTCACAGCAAGGGTCACTGGGCATTGGAATATGCTGCCCAGGGAGGTGGTTGGTTCTCCTTCCCTGGAGGTGTTTAAGGCACGGGTGGACAAGGTCCTGAGGGGCATGGAAATACTGTAGAAATACTGTAGAGTTTATGGTGTCAACTTTCTCCTTTCTTTCAGCAGTTCTCTATATTCACAAGGTTTTTGACTTTTCAAAGATATTCCGCTGCTTCTGCTCTGTTGTATAACATATTAGGAAATGACTAATTGGTGAAGAAGGTGGTGTGGAGCCAAAAAACCCCTAAACTACTGTGCCTTTGTACTCAGTAGGAGAGGGAAAGTGAGAGGTTTTGAGAGTTTTCCTCAGCTTGAACAGTGAAAGCAGAGCTTAACTACATGTTGTCAAAGCCACACTTCTGAGACACTGGAGTTCTGCCCAGAGGCAACTGGCTAATTTTCTGAAAACTAATACTGTGAGTGTCTTTCCAGGCTTATACTGATGAAGATGGGTACTTGAACCACTGGCAAGTTTTGATGGCCTTGAAAGAAGTTGTCTCTTCAGAAACACTGACTTGCAGAGTAAGCAAAGCCAAGAAATCCATGCTTGGAAAGGTTTAAAAGGGGTGGTAAACACTGATACATTTGAGATATTTCTTTACTAAACAATTACTTAACTAACCCAGCTAATAAATGAAATAATACCACTTTCTTTTTCTTCAGATTTGGAGTAACAGTAGTACTAACAGTCTGAAAAGCCTAGGAAGAAATCAAGGATCTGAAAAAAAGAGGAGGCCAGAGATCAGCAGTGGAAATGGTGTTTTTGCCTTCGTTCTTATATGGATAGCTTTGGCCAAATAGTTGAGACAAGACCAACAGACATCACTAAGGGTACAATCTATTCATGCCACTCAGTGTTATGCCTTTACACATATTTTCTTTCTTTTTTTTTTTTCTTCATTTGATAGCTTCATTTTGAAAAGGGACAGGGGGGTTGGGATCCATGAATTTTGGTCAGCTAACTTGACATAATGGAGAGGAGCCTAAATATAGCTCTCGAACATGTTACTCATTAGGCAACTGAAGCCACTAGGCAAGATAAAAATAAGTCAAATACTCTGTGGATTTATTTTCAGACCAAACTAGTCTCCCAGATTAGCAACTCCACCTTTTCGTTATTTGCTTTTATTTACTTTCTAGAACACAGACATTTTGTTATATTTAGATGTATTGTACATGCTGAAGTATTAGTAAGTTTTCCAAGTTTCGTGATAGTGCTTAAAAGATATTCTGTCCAGCATTAAAACGTTTGGCTCTTCAAATGATTCTGGTTTGTAGCTGATGTACATCAGTGGAGCTGTGCCAGCTTCCTCTAGCGGAGACTTTGGCCCTTCATTGTTGGCCTTTTTGCAGTTCTCTTAGCATGATCCTGTTTGAACCATCCAGTCATGCAGCATGAACCCTGTTAATACAGAGAACCGGCACTAGGAAATACAGACATCAAGAAAAAGAAGTATGAAAACCTCTGTGATTTAATCCAAACCTTACAAAGGCGTTGTTTCTTTGGGCACTTTCTTTGAAAAGACTACCATTTCAAACAAAACAGAAGGAAATTAGTAGGAAGTGATTATGGAGACAGGAAATCTGAAAGCCATGAAACTGTAAATAAAGTGTTATTTGTACTACTGTACTCAGTGCCCTGCTTTGCATTCCCATCACGAAATGTTAGACAAGGCTTTAGCACTAAAGCAGGGACCAAGTTGTCTGAATGTTTTAAAAAAGATCAAATTAAAAAAGAAAAAAGCTCCAACCATGTATCTCTCATGGTTAAAAGAAGAAAGTCATTCCGATAAATTATTTTGCATGGAATTCATCTGGGCAGATTTTTATCTGAAACTTGGAGCCCTGCATCAAGGCTCCATTGCAATTCGCTCCTCTCTGCAAAAGATGTTACTTGTTTAGACAATGAACATGTATCCAGTGGCTTGATGTTAGAATTCTGAAGCACCAGCTCTATGGCAGGCGCCAGTGCTAACATCATTACACAACTCATGTTTCATGATGACAATCCTATTCAGCAGGTCCTGCATTTATTGTTTATTATTATTAAACCTATAAAGCTCATCTTTTCCGTCTGTCAACATTATCTTATGTGATCCATTAATACAGCTAAAAGGGATGCATTTTACCATACAATTGGATCTCAGCTAGTGAACCACCATTCCCTATATTAGCAACAATGAATGAATGAGTGTAGATTTTAATTACTTCCATTATGATGTGTTTGTTTTGGCAGTGCTTATTGTCATATGAAAAGTCAACAAGTAAAGTTATTCCTGCATCTTTAGTTGTTTGTATATGTGCATTCAGAAAACATCCCTTTCCTCTCCCCTCTTCAGCAGCCATGTATTGCATTTTCTGCTACAGTTTAAAAATTATTTGTAAAGCTGAGAGGTGTAATAAAGTAAAGCACCCAAGCAAGAGAACATATATGACTCTAATTTGGTCTGAAGAGATGTTCTGGAGCATATGAACTTTACAGGAGTTAAGATCTTGTGGTTTTACATTGTGGGAGGCCACAGAAGTCCTGTGGGCAGCAGTCAGCCTCTGAAAGACAAAGAAGGATGGTAAAACCAAAACTGAAAGCCTGGTAGTTTTTTCACATTGTTGTCCAAGCAGAAACAACTGCTTGAAACTATTGTAAATTCTTCAATTCCCAGTGGTCTTTCATTTTCCTGGTAAGAGGTTATGGGGGTAAAATTTGGACCTTGATGTTGAACAGACAAATATTTGGAGGGAGTTCCAAGAAGTCTAGTGGTAAGACCAGCAGTGCACCTAGACCAGTACATCCCAGAATGCCAAGAAAATCAAGATAATGCCAGTATTATTCTTATTACTGGTTGATTAAGCTCTGGAAGCATTAGTGAATTAAGCAACTATAAGACCAGACAGAGCTGGACAGAGTAGAGAAGTCAGCTCATGTTAGTAGAATTTTAATACACTTGGGTGCCTCACCCAGCCAGTATTATTGCTGGTAATATCTCAATAGATGCAGAGGCAGTTAAATGAGTAGTATGTCTTCTGAGAGCATTATGCACTGGATATCATTAGTCCTGTTTAAAATGTGGATGTGTGATAAGAAAAATATGACGTAGCTGAACCCTACTCACAAGTTCTCACCATTCTGATGCTGTAAAAATCTGCAAACACCTCCTTTGCAAAGAGAGGAGGAAAAGAGGAAAGAAGAAGGAATGAAAAGGAAAAAAAATGCACTTAATTTCTTGTGATACCCCAAAAAGTGTGTGATATAATACCAAGACATAGAAAGATTTGGCATGGTTTTCCCTTCCGATTTGGAATGTGTTCCCAAAGACCCTTCAGCACCTATTTGTATATGGCAATGCCTAAATTACAGATGCAATGTTTTGGGGTGTCCTTCGGTTTTCCTGACCCAAACCAATTTTTTTTTCTCCACCAGTCTGCTCTCCTTGTCAATTTTAACATTAATATTTGAGGGTTTGTTTTGCTGGCTGTGCTAATCAGGTTTGTCTCTGCTTCCATCAGGGCTTATTATCCAGCCTTCTCCCCTTCCCCCTTCCCCCTACCTCCCTCCCTTCCAAGCAAGGCAGCAATCTGTTCTTTTTAAAACCTTCATCATCTTTGCTCTCTCCATCTCTGTTTCCCCAGATTTTAGAGATTGTTCACTATTATGTAACAGATGGCCTGACAGACCTCCGACTCTTTGCAGTGATGGCTAGCTTGGCTCAGAAAATAGCAGCACTGGAGTAAGCATTCAGCAGCATAGACGCTCATGAATTTTAACTCCTCGGTGACAAAGGAATTCAAGGGGGTAAGAGCCAATCTATCAGTAGTTGAAGTAATTAGAAGACTTAGATGACTCTCCAGTGCAGAGTATTCCTTCGCCACTACAGGCTGTTCATAGTAGATTAGGACAGTCTATGTCCCATTGATCTCTAAACCATAACTATGCTTCAAAACAATGGGACAGCTTAATCTAGAAATTGAGACATTTGAGTAAGCATCAGTGAGGGCTGTTCTTTTGGCTTAAAATGAAAAGTACTTTGCAGCGTCAAGTTGGGACAATATATATTGAGCAGAGTTAAATTTTGATTTTTGTTTCTAATATGTTCCAGGTTAGCTGCAGAAATCACTTGTACTAAATGACCAGTAATATTTCTCTAAACATTTAATACTTAGGGAATTAATTTTCCTACCCACTATACCTCTTCTGTTCTCTTTCTACTTTGTCATTCTTGTTTCTATGTGTATGTATTAAAAGAAGTATTATAAATGACCAGTTTTTGCATGCTCATATAGCTTTTTGTCATCTATGAGAAGTTTCTGAATATATTGTTCCTTTTCCCAGAAATCCAGCTGCTTGCCTTACAGAAATATTTCTGTGTTTGACTAGTTAATGGAAAATTTCTCTGGTAAACTAGTGGAAAGAGGGAGAGAAAACCAGTCAGCTCAGTGTAGCATCTTAAAAAGAAATTTGTCAGGTATTCAAACCAGAGCTGGTTTATATTCTTTTTAATAGTAGATTAAATTAAAAAAAAATATAATGCCTGGACAAACGTCCTCCCAGGGCAGAAGAGCGTGAAAGTAAAGATGAGGTCAAATGAGCTTCCACTGAACTGAAAATAATGGGAGAACTGAGTTTGAAGCTTGACTTCTCATAGATTTCTGTTGACACTATGTTGTATTTATATGCCAGTCTGTGTAACCTGGTTAAAATCCTGTTGAAGAGTGTAAGAGAGCTGGGTATGTATCTAAGCAGGCAGAGTACAGCTGATGTAGGTGCTGTAATGTCTCCAATGCCAGGGCCACCAGCTCCACTGAGGCATAGCCAGAGGTACTATGTCCTCACACCCATTCCCACAGAAAGGATTCCAAGATTTTTTTAAATTACCTTGAACAACCTACTTTTTTCAGTAGGAGCCTTACCAAGTTATCAGCCAAAAGAAATCTCCCCTTCCCCTCTTACATGTGCTATGGCGCCCCTACAGAGAAGGGAAGGATTTTCCATATATGCTCCTGCAGTTTAAGAATACCTTTCAAAACCACTTGTGGATAAGTTTAATTCCAACCCATCAAGTCCAGAAAGACTAATCACAGCATATACTTCTCAGCAAAATATTTACTCACCTATAGTTTACATTGGATATAAATCCAGAGCTTGCTCACAGCCCTAAACACTGGTAAATGGTGTAGACAATCCTGGAGGAACAAAATTCTCTCTGAAGGGCTCAGTTACCTGTTGTTTGCTGTCTTTAACAATATGTGGATGCACACATACACACAGACACAGACCTCTTCCCTCAGCACATCCTTAACCTGTGGTCAATGCTGTAATACAGTGAGACCCTAGAGACACTCCATTGCACCTTTGGGACATAGAAAATCCTCCCTCCCCCTGCCAGATCTCCTTGGCTCTATGCAAGTGTTTAGTTCCCAAGTATGATGTATCAAGGAGAGGATGCAACACTGAGGTCAGCTGGCAGCTCCAAGCTCAACAAGAAGTGACATTCTGCCTAGGCTCTGTGAGTGCTAATAATGTCGTTTAGCAGTAATAAATCTCTCTATTTAAATTGAGTGACAGTGTCCCATATGGCCATTTTAATAAGGTTTGCTGATTCTGGACACAGAGTTTTCCTTTTGCAGTCCATAACAACTAGATAGTTGTAATTAAGGTCAAACAGCAATGTTTGGTCGGCAAAATCTTTCTTTTACAAAATAGTTTAGAATGGGATGAGCTAATGGTATCACTGTTCTAAAACTGGCTTCTCCATCTCTGCCAATTGTTTATCCGAGTGTCACAGCTATGAAATAACTCCCACAAAAGGAAGTCCAGCATTCAGTCTTAGGCAAAAGACTTTGCTTGGTAAGGATTTCAGCTGTCTGGAGATACTAAGCTGTGACATGATCATTTTGTTCATTCTTATTTTGTATAGAAAGAGAGACTTGAAATATGATCTTTATGAGACATTAAAAAATAAACATTTCATTCTTAGGTCACTACTGTTTCTGGGTGCACAGTCCAGTAGGGCTGTAAGAGAGGGAGAGAAGCTTTTCCCATCCCAAGTTAATCCCACCTGTGGCACCACAGAAGGAGCCCCATATGGGAGAGGGCAAACTTGGCCAACCATCTCTGGCTGTCAGATAAAAGCAGGCAGGGGATATGCCAGTCATTTGTATTTTCTGTAGGGGCCTGTAAGAGAGAAAAAAATAACAGGTTAGGGAGTTCTAGCTTGGGTAATGTGCAATGGCATGTGCCTCTGCAGTTGTAGTGTCACTCTTCATGCCACCTATTTGTAGCAGAGCCTCAGAGAACAGGGACAGTTCAGGGTGTTTTCCACCTCCATGCGGACAGTCTGA
The DNA here is from genome assembly GCA_013389865.1 of Piaya cayana. Taxonomy (NCBI): domain Eukaryota; kingdom Metazoa; phylum Chordata; class Aves; order Cuculiformes; family Coccyzidae; genus Piaya; species Piaya cayana. The sequence goes on along the minus strand of WAAB01009244.1, from coordinate 355,919 downwards.
GGCTGCCAAGATCACGCCTTACCAAAATTCATGGCTGTCTACTGGCTGTTGCATGGTCTGTATAGTGAGTTTGGTTTCAGCCCAGTTGCTGAAAGAAAGCTGGGCACTTCATGAAGCCTACTGCTCTGTTGGGCACATTGGGTGTCTTGCAGAGCTATCCAAATTCCACTGCTGCAAGGACCAGAGGACCTGATTCTAGCAAGAATATTAGTTCCTCACGGTCACTGCAATCTTCCAGCAGCAAGAGCAAGGCTGGATTTGTGACTGGGGAGGCTGTTGTCAGGATCCAGGAGGCAAGATCTCTGCACCACAAGGTAGGCACTGAGCTCTTCTTTGTTCTCATGTTCTAGATGCAAAGTTGAGAATAGCAGTACTTACCTGTAACTTCAGGCTGGCCACAGATGGTTGCTTGAGAGGAGCTGTAAAATTCAACAGAGACACCTCTACTCACAAGTAAAACTTGTTGTGTAACTAACTTTAATGGTTCTATTCTGCAGCCCTAGAGTAAAATATTTAGCAACTTTGAATGACAACCAGACACAGGGGATTCCTGTCTCCAACTTTGTTGTGCAAGTATATTTCATGCAATTTTGTACCTTTTTTCTTTTTTTTTTTTTTGTGTGCAATAATGCCCCCAAAGGTCCTTCTACATAATGTTTTAGTAACTACCACAATTTAATAGTTCAGAGAACTTTTATTATTGCTAATACAGGGCAGCTAACTGAGAAATAGAGTTACACAGAAATCTCCTGCTGAAATCATATCGGATATCCAGGATTTCTCTGACAGGAACCATGCTGCTCTGCTTTATTTTTGCTAGGCTAATGTTTACACTGCCATGTAACAGCAATAATAATTTTGAAGAGTCTTTTTGCGTTATTTGTTGTTGAATTTATCCTGTTTAGACAAGTCACTTTCTGAACTTCAGGCAAGTAAACAGATAGGAATAACCTGCATCTAAAATCAATAAGACAAGTGCAGTGCAGTCTGCTGCTTCTTTATGAGTCAAATGTTCCAGCCCCAAAATAAACATCTGCAAAAAAGAAAAGAGGTCGTTTTGATCGAGTGTCACGTGTGAGAACTACCTGAGGGCACATAAATGTGAGGATCACATTCTTATCAGCTCTTTCTGATAATAATAGCCCAGTCACTGGGGACAGTCTGTTAGTGTTGGCCCGCTGGGTCAGATAACAATCCCAAGTCTCTCCCTCTCTTCCCCCGCTGTGACCCAGCCCATCTGCTTCTCTCTGGCCATATGGTACAGAAGTATCTGAGACTGGAGACATTATAGTTTTATGCATCTGAATGCTCCTTGCTTTCATTGAAACTTTGCTGACATGACATTCCTTTGAATATTCCTTGACAAAAGTGTGTTTTGTCTTGGTTTTGGTTTTCACTTCAAAGTATAGATGGACATTTGGGTTTATACTGACAGAGGAGGTATCTAACAGATACATGTGTGAGTAAGAAGTCTGGCCATGCATTGCCTCCCTAATTGAAATAAAATCTTATTTATTTTGTCTCTTAACAAATGAAACTGACCACAGCATAAGCAGAAGAGTGAGGTTTGTTTGGTGATGTTATAAATAGGCTCAGCCTGACAGGGGACCTGCACACCATGAGGTGCAGTGTAACCTGAAATTTGTAACACTGCTTTAAGAAAAGAGGAGTAAATAAACCCTCTGGGATAAACCATGTTCAGAACAAGCATCCTTCCCCTACTCTAGACCAGGCAAGAGAGGGGGTCCCAGTATGTTTCTGAGCTCTGCATCTCTGCAGCTGAGGTCTCAACCTTCAACAAATAAAGCCTGGCTGTATCCTTGCTGCTGCTTTTGGGGTCTGTCACCCATGCTCTGGTGGTGCTGGCCCTTGGAGGTCTTCAGCTGGTCAGCACAGAGCAGCCCCAAAACCTCCCTCAAGGAGGTTTGCTATTCCCCAGGCAGACCTTGGGTACAGGGAACGCTCAGGTATATCCTTCACTGAGGGCAGGTTGCAGAAGTCCAATTAGGCTTAATGAGAGTTCATCCCAGACATCAAAGGAGGGAGAGGCAATAGCAAATGAACAATACTCCTCTTCAATGGTCCCTTTACCAAGAGGAGGATGTAATTATTGTGTGGCCTTTAACGTAACAAAGTCTATATGTTCATACTGTGCCCTCATCCTGAGGCCCCTCTCAGCTGGGACCTCTAGACATTGTAGCAACCACCTGTGTGATGGAGGCCTCAACTGAAAAAGTAGAATAGGGATTATTAAGCAAATATTAGCACAACAAGCTGATTTACAAATTGTCTGAAAGAAAATATCCAGCAACACATTGGTCTTTTAGCCTCAGTAACAATTTGAAATAGTAATAAAAACCCAAGCAGCTGAATCCATATCTACATCACTTCTTCCACTTATATATCTTCCTGGGTCCCTTGATGTTTTCATCTGCCTTGTGGAAAGCCCCACAGAATAAGTCTTGGAAAGCTCTAGGGAATTATAAAATCAGTGAGTCTCTTGGAAGAATGTAAGAGCTTTGTCTATATTTTCAATTTGTCAATCAACCTTGTTACAGCACGTTTCCAGGGAAGTGCCTAAAATTTGTTAATTTAAAAAACATAGTGTTTTCAGTTATGTTAGGTTTTAAAAGTCTTGAGATTTACTATCTAAGGCTATTTTTAATGACTAGAAGTCAGAAAGTAATTAACAGATTTTCTAGGGCCATCTGAAAATTCAGTCTTGATTGAGAATCTGAGTGCTGGAATTTGATGTAGACAGACTGCCATTCCTGCCAGACAAAGAGGTTGACCACCTGCTGCTTGTGTAGAATAGACCCCCAACCTCATGATGCCAGAGTGAGTTTTGCCATGGCCTGGACCAGTATTTAATAGATAAAAATGTGTAAGTCCAACACATCCATAGCCTGGGTGTGCTCGAAGGGGTGCTGGTGGCACTGTTGGGGGAAGAAGGGGAAATAAAGAGAGAGAAACTCTGCTTCACCCTCTTGTCCCCCCATCCTGCTGGTCAGTGAAACATGTTGAGACTCATCACGTTTAAGGTAACTGTCCTTTTGCTTTAGCACCTTTCTAGTTCCTGTTTGCTCGGAAAATGTTATACTTACAAAGCAAGATTTGGAACCTCTTAAACAAAATGCCATTTCACAAGTAGTTTTGCACCACAGATGTGATTGTGGAATAGTGCTGCTGCCCCACGGCCAAAGGGAAAATCAGCTTCCTCCTATAATCTCAGGCCTGACTTTCATTTACCTCCTTCCCCTTCAGAGATACTAATACTCTGAAACTGGATTGCGTGTGCTGGGTGGAGCAGGAAGAACTGAAAAGCAGACATACGATTATTGTACCCATGTTAAGAGTTTGAAAATATTTCTTCCCCAATGAAACTAAATGCTTAAGTTTTCCATATGTTTTTTGATTCTTCTTTTCCTGCTGTTACCCTTTGCTCCTTTGCTGACATATCCCTCCTAACAATAAGGTGTACAAAGTTGCATGAGTATGTGCATGCACACGTGTGTGCACACACATGAGTACATTCAGAGCCTACATGTGAAGCAGCCAGTGGCTGCACAGCATTAACTTTGACAGTCTATAATTAGTACAAGACTAGCCACTGACGTGGCCCACATATCAAGATCATTCATTTAGAGCAAAGGATACTTCTCTTTACTTAAGCTTTCACTGCCTAATCTGCAAAGAAAAGAAGAAAGAAAACAACAGAGAAAATCTGCCATAAAAAAATTGTAAAAAGGTAAGAATGATGGCACATATCTAGATGATACCTAGCACTTGTCACTATGTTGCTGTTTTCTTTAAAGAGGCCACTCCCTTGAACAAGGGTGAGGAAGGAAAAGATAAAACCAAAAATTTATTTACTTGGACTTGACAGTTTACTCAGTGATGACTCGGAAACCCTCTGGACCAGAGCTCTCTTGTGTTAAATGCTATATGGAGAGGTTATATTGTACGCATTAATATAAAATAAGAACAATTGCTGAAATAAAATGTGCAAAAAATTTTATAAGAAAGTTCAGAATAATATACTATTAAGAGTTTGTATTGTCTTACATTTTATTCAAGAATTGTAATCATAGTTCATTGGGTTGTTTGTGTGTGTGTGTATATATATACATACACACACATATACACACACAGTATATACAGTATATATATACACACACACACACACACATTTCTGCGTAATCTATTGTGGGACTGAAGTGGTTATTGCTGTATACTTTCCATAGTTTAACAACATATACTAACAAATCCCCAGTGCCAAACAAAAAAACCCAATACCAAATACTTCAATCTTCATTATTCTAAGTGACAAATACACATTGTTTCGCCACTTCAAACCTTGGTGGGAGAACTTACACAAGTGCCCTGGGCATATAAGCCTTTAGGAAGGCTCTGTGTATTTATGAAACATTTATAGAGCATCATAAGAATGTATAGTCAATAATAGTCTTCAGCAAAATGGATTTCTTATAGGAAATCAGCCTCATGCTAATCTAATATCCTGGTGCAAGAAAGGGCTGTACAGTTGTTTCACTGAATGATGCACAGAGCCCAGAAGGTGGTGATTAGGAGATAATGCGCCCTTATGGAAAGGCTCTTCCCAAGCCGGTGGATGGGGATGATGCCCTCAAGCAAGGGAGTTTTTTTTCATTCTGACTTTTTGCTTCTAATGCTTGACGCTTTGGTGCTGCATTCTCTTGTTTTCCCTTTCAGTGACTGATCAAGCAAACCAGGAGTTCAAGATGCAAAGTTTGAGTAAGGTTGAGTGAATAGAGCATGTTAAGTACTGGAGAGAGGGGCTGACAAGAGAGCCCATAAAAAGTGTGAGTCGTGGCTTCCTTATAGATTTCCTTCCAAGCATGATGATAGATGAGGGATTCTTTTTACTGTTCTCTATTCTTTTCTTCTAATGTGAGCTTTCCCGCATAAAATTTATTTTTAGCACAGGTTGTTTTCATATTTGCATAGAAAGTTCTCCAGTACTGCCTCAACAAATAGTCAGGATTTCTTATGGTTTGTGACTATATGAATGAAACCAAAATCAATTTGACACCCATCTGTACAGTACAAAGACTGAGATGGGGTGCAAGCTTGAACTTACTCAAAGCTGAGTAATGCTAGACTGTTATCTTGTCATTAAGAATTGCTTTGAGTCCCTATCTGTTCAGCAACTCTAATTAATGATCATTTAACTGTACTGTCAGCCCCGTTTAAATCTGAGTGTTGCCAGTTGCTTCCTTCACACAGGCAGCCAATAGGTGCTGGGGGAGTCATTCATGCATAGCATTGCCCCAGTGGTGCTGGGCCTATAGCATCCCAGTTTAATAGGGCATTCAGGGCTCATTAGTGAGGAAACACATCAGGAGTGACCGCTCCACTGCCACACGTTGCAACTAATAGCCTCGCTGAACAGAATCGTTTCTGTTTCTGCTCACTTGTTTTTGAATCCTTTCAATGTCAACAAGTGGTCATGTCGGCAGGAGCCCGCCATTCTCCCCAACAGTTTTATCCGTTGCTCTCCTGAGCCAGACTTGTGTCCTCCTCCATTGTTCCTGCCACAATGGAGCCTGAGCAATCACAAAGGCTTCACAGCCATTCATCATCAGCTCACAAATTCTGGGGTTGAGATTACCCGCCAAACTTTTGGGCCATCGTTTTGGCATAATGTGTGAATGCCCATGAAATACAAATAGTTTCTGAAGTTTAGACTTTTGTTACAAATGCTCAGAATGGTGATTGAGGGGGTTGGGGCTGGAAGGTTGGACGGAGGGAAAGAAGGGGAAATAAAACCCGACATTGCTCTGACTAAAACAAGAAAAGATCCTGTGGAGGGGAGATAAGAGACAATGAGATTGCTGCTGGAACAAGAGGTGTAGAAAGGAGCAACCAGGGAAATGGAGGTGTGTCCAAAAAAATTATAATCACACTTTCAGCTCATAGGTTTGGAAACCATCCCTCGGCTTTGTAGGGAGTCATAGGCAGCTCTTTTATAGCTGGGTGGCTCAGAAACAGGGCGCCCCTCCACAGGCACCCCATACCCTCTCTCCTCCTTCCATTCACGGGAATAGCCATCATTTCTTCCTGGTTACTGGAAACGACTGGCAAAAGGCTCCCTGGCAGTGTGCACCTGCTGCTTGTTATTTGCATTAGGTTACCATTTACACCCTGTTGTGTTAAATGGAGATTGAATGGATGTTTTACTCCTGGAAACCTGAGAACTGAAGAAGTGGTGACTTTACCAGGGTCACATGGTAAAGGGCAGAGATGAAAATCAAAGTTAGACCATGTGTATTCCAGTTATTTTTGTGTATTGCTTTTAGAGTTTCATACTCTTTCTTATATCTGAAGTGATGGAGCCGAATCCTGCCTGAATATCAGGCAAAACAGGCTTTCATTTATTGTGTGCTGGCTAATGTCTGAATGTGCTCAAAACAGCCAAAGCATCCTCGAAGCACTACACTTGGGGTGATGTGGAAAGGCTGTACTGTGACCACAGTGTGTAACAGTGCCATCAGATGTTTGCTCAGCACACAGCAGAGAGCTTGCTGGACACTTTCACCTCTTCCTTACTGTGTGCTCTTTCATAGCATTTACATTGTGTAGATTTTGCCTCAGTAAGGTACTAATGGCTGAATCCTGGTCAGAAGGATTTGATTTCAGGATCATTTGAAAATCCCTGTGGGTATCCTGCAGTATCTTCCTGGTCATTTTAGCAAGCCAGGAAGTTACAAGTGGTCAAAAAAGTGTTCACAAGAACAGTGAACATGTTGGACCTTTTGTTTGTTACTGGAAGATTAAATTTGTCATGAACTACAATACTAGCAAGAGATGCTTTTCAGTACAAGAACCTAGAAATTATCTTCTTCACTACTGTCCCCTGTATATCAACTTGAGAGTTCTCTTTTTGCCTGTTACAATAATCAGAATTTTTAAAAAAAAAAAAAAAAAACACCAAAAACCACCAAACTGTTTTACTCTGTTTTTGGTTTTTGTTTGTTTTTTTTTCCCCCAGCAGGACATTGTCCACTATATGACTGGGTGATTATAAAGGTACCAAGAATTATTGCATGACTAGAAAACACATTTCCTGGCAGAAGTTTTGGGTGTAGGGCTATAGCCGTTTCCACCATCAAAGGTAACAGAAAGCACCATGAACATTTTTAGGCTGTATTTTATGTGACCATTGCCATTCAAAACCAGTAAAAACTCACTGATTTTGTAAATACTGGGTGTCCTGTAATCACATTAAGACCTGCTGAATGTGTAAGGGACTAACTCTGGAAAGCGGTCTGTGTGTAGTTCCTAGTTATCTATTGTTTGTTTCTCTCTTGATTTCAGTATAGTTACACCCAACCGATACTGCAACAAGGCAGGTGTTTCTTCTTGCCTCCCATAATGTAAAGCAGGAATAATCAAAGAAAAACAACTGCCTGCAGTATCCTTCAGTGCTTTCACAATTGAGGTATCAATTAATGAGCCTGATCTAGTTTTGCTTTGAAACAAGGCTGGAATAATCACACTGATTTCATTCGCATGTGGTGTATACAACTGTGAGGAGTCAAACTTTTGCATAAAAAGCTTGAGTTCTAGTTGCCCTAGTAATTACCACATATAACTGTTGAGTGAGTCATCGCTAGTGGTAAAATCTTTATGAAGCACAGTAAAATAAATACTTTGAAGTCAAAGTCCTAGCTATGCAGATATGTGCTGAGTGAAGGATTCAAAGCTATATCCACAAACTGTGCCTTGCAACTTTAAGGGCCCAGAGGCATCCTTGCACCATCCGGGAACATCCAAAGGAACATCCAACAAAGTAAGATGATGAAGCTGTGTAAGTAAGACTGAGTAGATGAAGACAGACTGGAATGGAAACCACAAAAGTTAAGTGGAGTGTCATACAAGCTAGAGATACCCCTTTGCTGCATTTTGTGTATGGCTGCTCTGGGAGATGGGCACATGGAACACTCATTGTCAAATCTTGCAGACAAGATAAGCAAGAGAATGTCACAACAAGGAATCTCAGCTGGCTGAGGTGCAATCCAAGTATATTTCAGCTGCCAGGTTAAATGGGCATGTCCATGCTCAACATAACATCTTTAGGAATCCTTACAAATACTGGCGCAGGGGTTTCACCTGCCCCTGGCAGTAGATAGCAGCTTTACAGAATAGTTTGCACGTAGTTGTGTCTTGTGGAGCAGTGCCACAAAACACTGACTTTGGTAAATCAGACAGAGTTTTGTCCTCAGTATGTTTTCACGTACATTCTTCAGTCACTCCTACAAGAGCCAAAAGTGTATGCATCTATTGAACCTTTTCAAGGACAGAATTTTTCTGTTTTCTTCCTTCCATGCTTCCCCTGCCTCGCCTCAGCAGCTTATGAAAGAGGTAACTGCTCCTTTTCACAGTCAAAGCAGGATATTCTGAACTGAATGCTAACTAGACTTGAGGCCAGACAGAAGAAGGATTTGAGCAGTTGTTCAGATCTGGGGCCTTGGCTTCAGGGTTATAAATAATAATATAGAAGGAAAATGATATCTGGAAAATGTATAGATAGCAGCCTCTGACATTTCTTTAGTTTTCCTAAAAGTTGGAAGTTTTCCCCAAGAGAAGGGGAATCATGATATGTAAAAATTTCACTCTTTTTGGTTGTTGAATTTTGCAACAGTTTTATGAGATTATTGACTAGGACTATGGATTCGAAGGCCTTGGAATTGAAAATGTGCCAAGCTGGATAAGTAAAACATTCTGGTGCTCTTCACAAAGCTCCTCTCTTGCATTTTGTGTAGCCTTCTATAGCTGGATACCAGATCTCCTCTCCAGTCCAGGTCCTGCAAAGACTGAACTGTGTGCATCTGCCTAAACATAAACTGCTCGTTTGCTTAAAATTCCACACATTTTGGACGTTTTGGAAGAGAAACACAGTGACAGTTATGTGAATGTTTAAATTAGTAGATTTGGGGTATGCATGTGGACAAAACAGTAAACTGAGAGTGTGTTTGTGTCCCAAAGCAGGGATTAAAAAATTTAATTAAAATTTCATTAAAAAATGCTTTTTCTTCATAACTTCCAAAATCGCACCTGAACATGCAATATTGTACTATATACAGTCAAAGACTGCAAGGTTTCTTTTAATATAATTCAGAATGAAAGTATAGAAGACATCAAAAATAGCATGTAGAGAAGTATTCTGAACGATATTAAGCAACTTGCTCAGATCAGGCTTTGTCCCTGATACTGAGGACATTGGTAAATAATACTCACCTCTAGTATTACATACCACACTGGTAGTTCAAAACACCACATCTATATCACAGCTTCTTTTCTTGTCATCGCCAGCTACTTTATTCAATGGGAAGTAAATCAGGCACTTGAGATGTGATGTTAAGTATGTAAGAACCTAAATCCTGTATTGCTCAGCGTCTTGTTTTGCACTCCACATTTGGTCATGAGTGTTACATTTAGGCCTAGAAGCTATATCTAGGTTGAGTCAAATAAAAATCTCTTACCTCTCTTGTGCGTCAGAGGGTTTGTTTACCTTCTTTTGATGATATCTCTTCCATGCTTCACATCTGAAGGTCCTAGGTTCAAATAGCAGTATGTATGAACTAGGGGTAACCGTAGGCGTGACAACATAAGACAGCTAGAGAGTAATGGTAAGAGAGAAAGCTTAGGCTTCAGTACTAGTCCCAGGGAACTGATAAAAGGGTTAATATGCTGATCAAGCATGAGGCAACCCCGTTTTCACTGCTGTGTGCTCCTCTAAACATGGAGGATTGCTTTTGCTGCACAGATTTCACGGCCTCAAAAGAGCAATTCCCTTCACACTTTCTATGGACATGATCTTGATTTTTCTGAGTGGGGAGTAGTTATGATTATCCAGTGAAAAACTAAACAAGATAGACCAAACCCTGTGTTTCTAGCACAAACTTTGTTGCATAGCTGTTAGTTTTTCTCTTTTTTTCTTTTTTCCCTTTTCTTCTTTGTTTTTTTTTTCCAGGCAAGTAACTTAAAGAACAGCCTTGCCTTGTTGATTGCTCTACCATTCATCAGAGAGCATATGGTTTTTGTCTTGGGAATCATCCAACATGTCACAAAGGAAGTGATACTGGACAGTTACTAGGCAGCTTTTGTATACTTTGGGGATAAGGGAAGATGGTATTTTAATAGATTTCCTTAGGGATGTCTTAGAAGGGTAATTTAATTGTTGAAATCAAATTTTTGACCCCTGTCACAAATCATTACCTTATCTTTCATCCATCTATTCCCTTGTTGTTCAAACTAATAAAACATGCACACTGCCTTCCATTTATGTGATTCCCTTCATTTGTTTTTAACTGGTAACCCTGGCTAATAATGGGTAGGTGGCCTGCTTCTGGTAGAGGATTTTTTTGAAGGAACGAGTAGTTTCTCTAGCTACCACATAAAAAGGATGTCAACACTTGTTCACTCAAAGTGAAAAAGCCACAGGGCCGCATGAATGTTGGTGAAATTCAAGCAGGAAAATGACTGAAAGATGAGGATTCAACCTGGAGCACGTCCTCAAATATTCATATTATGATCACCTGCAGGTGAATTCTAGGTGGCTGAGTCATCACTGAAGTGATCTCAAGACCCTTCTTTGTGGAGCTCTTCCTCACCATTGTTGTGGTAGTGTTTTAGCAGCTCTGGTTTTCTCTAATTAATGCTTTTGAAAGTTAGTTTGCTGAATTTTGTTGCAGCTCTTTGACTGAAGTATGTGAGAAGGAATGCACCAAGGCAGTGGGTAACAACTTGCAGTCCCACTACCTCAGCTGCTCCTTACCAGGACCATTGTGCCACCTGCAGAAGTCAGACAGCACTTGCATCCATCCTGCCCTACTCTCACCAGCCTCTATAGCCTCTCTGATTTACTCAGGAGTTTGCGGCTCACTGCTGTCAGTGTGAATGCTGCATCTCTCTTGAGGATAGCATGAAGGACTGAGGATCTTCATTTCAGCAATTCAGACAGTAAGGAGACACATGGTGAGGAAGTTATGAGCTGGCAGAGGCAAATTAAGGCAAGAAAAAGTGATAAGGAAGCAGAGTCAGGGCAGCACATGCTGTGAAATTAGCGGTACTATCACAGAGCATCGTTAAACCTTTGCAAAAGCTCAGGTGACCTTGAATGTGTTTGTATTTGGTCTGAAGGCTTCTTCAGCCTTCTCTTTGCCCCTCAAATTTAGGAGTGGAGAATGGAAATGTGTGTAGGCTACTTATTTCTCAATGTTCAGCCCCATTGCTCAGATGTCTCTGGTCATGTGGGCACTAGGCAATTTTGGGTTAAATGATTGTGATTTATAGGTAGGATTTCTGAAATTGTTCAGGCTTGCCCCAGGTTTACTTGCACAGAGAAACCAGAGTTTTTTAAAAAGACATCACTGTGTCATTGAAGAACTCAAAGTCCTCTTTAGTACTGAACAAGCAGCATTGAGACCTACTGGGAAGGATTTATCATCTAAAAAAGTAGAAAACATAATATCAGGGAGTATTAGGTCCAAAAGTAAAAATCTGTATGTTCAAACTGACAAGGTGATAGGTAACAGCTGCACACTATTTGCTCACTCATTTATAGGCCACACTTCTTCCGTCACTTCTTATTTTTCAGTACAGCATCCTTTCAAATTCCATTCCCTTTTACCTTAAGAAATGTTTTCGGAGCTGTAGTAATCTCAGAAAAAACATGTTTAGAAACACACTGAATGCCTTAAATAACAATGACATTTAGAGGCTATTTCCACCAAAGTCTGGCTACAATTCCTACCATTTCAGAGTGGAAATAATTATGCAAGTTAATAGATGAGCTTCTAAAATAAAGGGACTTTTTTTGTAGTTAGTGCAGTGACAACAGGATAAAATCTAATGCTTCACGTGTTCAGGAACTGACACCTGCTAAATGTAGTTCTTGCAAGTTTCTTTTTTCTCAGTGCAAAGAAAACCCTAGATTTTTTTTTTTTAATGTTTCATCAAAAATGTTTTTCTGGAACAAACCAAAACAAACAGAACTCAACTGGTCTTTTGTTGGTCGCTCTACTTCCCAAAAGGGTCCCGGCTACTTAGTGACACAGCATCTGTCTCAGATGCTATTGAAAGCATTCAGCCCCTAAATGCTCTTCCACTGACATTCTTTTATACTGTGGTATTTGTCAAACTCATACAACTAGAGGAAAGGAGAAAGGCGTCTTTTGAATAGGGTGAAAAATATTTATTCTTTCCACCTGATTACCAGTTAAAATTCTCAGGAACCTGTGCATGCTGATTCTACTTGGTTTCTACTTTGGAGGAAGACAAGTATCCATATGTCTTTTCATTATTATTGAATTATTATTTTTCTTGCTACTAACAAAAGCAATTAGAATAATCCTGTAGGATTTAAAACTGGAAACTAGTGGAGGTCTCCAAGACTCACTGTCCTTTTACTTAAGATGCATTCAAGATTAGATCCTAAATTTTGTGCTGCTCAGTTAAATTATGTTTTCTTTAATTTTAGAGGAGAAAATGAATGAATACAGATTCTTCTGTAGTAAAGCTTGTGGATGGAGGCTGATGCATGTCTTTTGAGGACTGTCCCTTTAAACCATGAGAGGTGTTTATTTTGTATATGAAAAAAAGACTTTACTGCATTGACTAGCATAATCCCCCCTGTGTGTAGAATTGGTGTATATATGTGTGGAAGAAGGAAGGACAATTGTTCTTTTTGTTCTTAAAAACCAATGTTCCTTTTTATAAAGAGATTTTAGTGTAGCCTTCTGTATTCTTCCTCATGATAAAGAAATCCAGTGAAATGGTATCTATTTCCTTAGATTACTGTCCTAGATACCATAACACCACATGGTTAGTAGATGTACTAAATTAGAAGGGATTTTTTATCACCTTTGTGGAAGTGTTTGTTCTTGTATCTTTTCTTTTTCCTCATTAAAAAAAAAAGAAGAAAAAGAAAGAAAAACTTCACAGAATAGTAAACCTGAGACACGGATTCGAGTGCCAGACAGTTGAATGAACAGGATAATCGGGGTATTTTTTTGACAGGTGCGACAGCCTGCCTATGACTGGCATTATAATCATTACCATTTTAATAAGGCTCTAATAGGGGGGCCGATAATTCAATGGGGTGTGAGGATCCTAATTCAACTCCCAATCCCACATGAATGTGCTAGAATTTGTGGGCTTTGTTTTCCTCTTTTGTAACCCTGAATGCAAATAATTACTGGCTATAGATTCAAAAATTCTTAGAACTGGAAGCTAAATTAGCTCTCCTAATACTGCACAAGAATGTCAATACTCGGGGGGGGAAAAAAGGAAGTAAGTGGGTTTTGGTTGTTTTTTGTACTACACTTGTGGTACTGCAAAGGTTCTGTAGCTTAAGTGGTTTGGTTGGCAGCGTGAATAATACCAGCACTGTTTCTAAAGGACATGCAGCTCGCTTTTTTTTTTTCTTTTAACCCCTCCCCAAAAGGGGAAGTAAATGTATTTGTCTGAAAATCATATGTTGCTTTCTACCTGCTACTTTGTTGATATTTCCTCAGTTAATTCTGGATGTGCCTGTCCACTCTGTATTCTTTCAGCAGTTGCATGTGTTATGTTCAGCATCTGTGGCCACACTTTCACAGGAGCCCTTTGGCCCCTAGTGTAGTCAGTTTATCACATTCAGATGATCTTGAAAGACAAATTCCAGAATTACGACAGTGCCCCCACATTGCAGTTTGAGGCTGGGTGCTGAAGGCACTCTGTCCTTGCAGGAGCTGCTCAGCACCTGAAAAGATTTGGTCTCTAAACTTCGGAGCAGACACCACTCTCTCTTCAGGATAATACTTACAATTGTGCTCAACAGATTTTTGCATAGTTGTTTTAAAACCCGGGAAGGTAGATAGTTAGCATCCCTTGTTCCTTACTTCTGCTGGCTCTTACGATGTGCCTGACTCTCAGGATGCAGGATCAGGTAAATGGGAATGGACCCCTCCTCACCCCTCTCCCCATTGATCAGCAAAACAAAAACCAAAGGGCCTTATGCTTTTTTTTTTTTTTTCTTTTTTTTTCTTCCTCAGCAGGACTATGCAATGAATTTCTCCATTCATTTGTGATCAGTAACACATATTATAACTTCTAATTAATGAACAACAGTGCTACATGGGGCAGGACTTTGAAAAATGGAGAACCATATTTCCATATAACCCCTTGCAGCTGGAATCAGCTTCTCCCGCCCACTATTTCTGATCCCAAATTAGCTGTGGAGTCTTGCCATGATTTTGGTCCTCTTGCTCTTTTTGCATACACACATTGCCTGATGTATAAGGAGTATGAGTAGTACTTGATGAACAAGAGAGTGAAAGATAAGCAAATGCACTTTATACCATGTAAGAGCAGGAAATAACTAAAGTGGACAAACTGATCTGGGAAAACCAGCCTGAACCTTTGCCCCAAACTGAAATGCAGAGTTTTGGAGGTTTGCCAAAATCTGGTTAATCTTTCTCCCTCTCTGTCTTTTAATGGTATTTATGGTTTTGCTGCACTTCCTGGTTTCAGCTGAGTCCAAAAGCAGGAGACTGAAATATCATTGAAGAGGCTATTCACAGTGTTTCCAGCTGGCTAGGATCATGGTACGAAATATCTTTCACAATAAGATCTGTTCTAGAGGGATTTTTGTCCATTTTCAATCCTGACGAGATTCTGATGAGCAGCCAAACTGTTGGAAAATTATCCTAATTAAACCAAAACTTTGAAAATATGCCCATCTGTAAAACAATCAACATCCTTCACCTGAGGAACCTGCATACAGAGGATTCATGAAGTTTTTGTTCTGCTGTTTAGTGCAGATGTTATTCTTGCTTGGCCTTGGAGGGCTTCTCACTGAATTGATATGAACGTGAGATATTTGTGTTCCTTTCAGGATATTTTTTGATGCATTTCAAGATTTTATGGACATTAAGCTGCAAACCTAGATAGTTTCTGTTTCAATTCGGACATTGAAACTCATTTTCAATCCCATGGTCAATATGAGAGTGGCAAAACTGAAAATTTTACCTATTATGATGAGTGCCTGTCAGTCCAGACTATGATCTCAACTACTGTTCTTATAGGCTCTCTATCTCAGTCAACTAGTGACATTTAAGTTATCTCAGAGAGCTCTAGGGAACCACCTTTGAGATTACCGAGGACTGTTGTATGAAGACATTTTGTTTTCAGCTCTTGGTGATGTACCCCAGGCATCCTCTTTGTCTGAGTGTAGTGAGTCAGATAAGGATTCTTACCAGCTCCTCAAAGTTTTTGCTTTTCTATCTTCTGAGGTCTCATCTCATGTTGTGTACACAGGACTCATGACTGCGTGATTCAGACAAGAGGGTATATCCATTCAGAGGTAGAAGTGTTATATCACCGTTGACTGAAAAGCTCATAAGCATGATTTAAATATTTGCTGTAGCTGCATTGAAGGAAAAATTATTATTTTTTTTTATCCATAACTGTCACCCACAATTGCTTGATCAGCAGATTCGAACTGTACATTGGACATCTTTGTTTCAACCAGATTAGCTGGTGTCAAACAGATGTCATTGTGTGGAAATATCATGTTTCCTCAGACAGACGCCAACAGCAACTGCAAATGATCTCTGTCTTTCTGCAAGTATTGTAGAGAATATAAGGAGATTCGTTCTCCATTGCACATAGTTGGATTTAGGCTAGATGTGGGTACAGAGCAATCAAAGATACTGGAATCGGTGGTGAAGAGCAAAACCTGTAGCTGCAGAGATTAATCTTTCCTTCTTTTTTGCCTTACATTTGCTGATGATGTGGCTGATTATTGTTCCTGTATACCAGTTTTCCGATTTTGGCTAAAAAGATTGTTGGCAAGTCTGTGAAGAACTGACTGAAGATGTCTTTCTTTTCCTTGGGCCTTATTCAGTCGCTATGGAGGACAAAGTAATATCTGGTGGTTTTGGAATATGGTCTCGAAAGTACATGAAGCTTTCCCTGCTTACACAACACGGTTAACATGCTTCTAGGCAGTGGTCAATAACCTTATTAACTTTTCTCAGAGATCACAAGAGGCTATGCTGGCCTAACTCCTGTCCTGCAAGTGCTGGCCCTGGGGACTCTCTGTGACTCTTCTTGTTACTCTTTAAGTTCAGTGTATTCACAGGGTTGTTAGGTGGAATAGTCAGAGGTCAAGAACTCTATTGGTTATCCATGGTTCTCAGTCTCAGTTTCATTAGCTCTAGTCAGTACTGCTGGAAATTGTACTTTTTGTCAGCTACGGAGTTTGAGATTGGCCCGGGCATGAATGACAAGCATTTGACTATGTTTGGGTAGAAGTAAAAATAAGAAATGAAAAATGTTACAGCTGGGCAAAGGTGCCAAAAAAAAGTCAGGTATTTCAGAGACTCACTGGGGGTGTGTGCAGATTTGTGATTGAGAGAAGTTTTTAGGACACAAGATAGTAGTTTGATCTGAGCTGTTCCTAGATGCTCAGAGAGCATGGAAGTGTAATGCTTTCAGATAAATTGTCCACCTAAAAAATGGGCCCCATTTCTTTTGCAAGTCAAAGTTGCTGTTGTTGTCGTCACTGTATAGCCACCATGGGCCCAGAGCTAAGCAAGAGTCTAGAACAGCCATCCTACCCCAAATAGCTCAGCAGTCAGAGAAAAATAAAACAAGCCACAGGAACATAAGGTCATAACTTTTTTCTATCCTGTAGTGATATGAATGTGATGGAAAAAAACAGTTCTAAAGTCAGATAATCTGTCTAGGCTATTGAAAAGAGACAACAAGATAATTTATCTTGTTTTATAGACTTCCATAAACTCCCTAATGCCTACCAGATTGAATTAAGTTTCCTCTTGGGGCACCTTTCAGCCACTGTACCCTTCCAAGGTCATGTTTCAGTCATTGCACCCATATAAGAAATTCAGACTAATGTTCCCATGTGTTTAACAAGAGTGGCTGCCAGGCTGGAGTTTGTGAAGAGAGGTACAAGCCACCAGGGCTCTTCCCCCTTGATATCAGTCCCAATGAATCCAAACCTGCTTGAAATATGAAATGAGGCAAATCTTGGCCTTTCCTGTTGAGTATCAAAGGGTGAGGGAAAAAGGGGGGTGAAGATGTTGACGCAGCTAAAGATTTTTTTCTGCTTTGTCACCAGCTTGCTACCTGGCCCCAGCATTTGTTTTCTCTTGGCTGTTGCTTTCCTTTGTGAAAGCAAGATCTAATAGTAAGCTGTCTCTGAGGAGGTGCATTCATCAAGATTCATAAAATGTTTTGAAGAAGTTGCTGCTGCTATGAGAGTTGCTGTAAAGTTTTGACCATTAGCATTCACTTTGATGTGTCAAAATAACCATTTTTCCCTAAGATGCTGGAAGTTTCATTGTATAAAGAATTTAGATTAACATTAAATGCAGAAGGTATTAGAAATCATTCACCTTGAAGAGTGGCAAAACTGGCATATTCACAGCAAAAGTGAAAGACGTGTTTTATCTGCGTTGTCCTTTGTAATTATGCTGCTGAATAACAGAAGTATTATCACACCAGGGTTAGTGCCAGAGGATTACCCAAAGTTTTTCAAATGGGATAGTAAAGTGGTGCAAACAGGTGCACAGACAAAGAGAAAAAAGAGGGGGGAAAAGTGAGAGAAAGAAAGCTGAGGCCTTCTAGTTTCAGCCACATAGCAAAATTAATGGTTTCTCTAAATGAATAGCGTGGCTAGATTACTATTGAGCCTGTAAAATTAGAGGAATGAGTCAGATTCTTCATTTCACTGCTGTTTTAATTTAAGCAAAAGAGGTCAACCTTAATTGCACTTCACCTAAAAAAAACCCCAAAACTTTTCATTGGAATAATTTTGCAGTGGACAAAATTACTCGTAAGAATAATATGGTCTCTGAAATCTGCTCGCTGTTAGCTCCCTTTGAAAACTGGATCCTGCTAACCAGCACTTCTTTTTAAATGTCCCACATGGGTGTATTCAGAAAGAGTGAGGGAGGCATTTCTAAATGAAGTCGAAAGTGTTTAAAGCAAAAAAGCCAACATAAGCACATGAACCATGTTTTTCTTTTTTCATGTTGCCTCTTTAATCTGTCTTTGAATGTTGATTTATTTGGGTACATTAGAGCCATGTGGGCAATTCCTAATCATTTAATCTCAGAAAATAACAGTGTATATTTGCATAGTTCCTTTGCAAGATTAAATAAGGAGAAGGCAGTTGGTGATGCTTTTGAAAATGAAATGTGTAACAGGAGGTATGCTTCAGTATTTATTGTAAATCACCACAAATGTGGGTGTTAAGGGTTAAGGATTCAGACCTGGGCATTTAGGAGAATTTGGAGAGGTAGAGAAGAGGTAGAGAAGATTCAGGTCTTCCTCATGGGCAGTTCATTCTTGTATGGTAGCTTTGGGGACATTTAGTAGTAGGAGAAAGCTAGACTTCAGGGATATGGGTCACTTGGGACAGATTTCTGTGCTAGCACTATCTGTTGGCTCTCACTGAGATTGGGGGTGGATTTCGCTTATTGATTGCCCTGTGTTTGAGTGAAGTCTCCAAGTAACTATAGGCTTGTTACAACCACCTTGCTCCCTACAATGACAGGAGAAGTTATGAAGCTCTGTATGAGTGAGTAATGGGGAAGGGAGAGGTCTGGGATGACATATATATTCCCTGACTAATGCCCTGCAGAGGGATTTCTATGATTCTAAGCAAGACCTTGAAAGCGCTTATGGCTTTGCTTTGTAATTATTGTGGTGGTCCCTGAAAAAAAGCCTTGAAGAGAATACCTGCTATAGAGGATTGACAGTACAAAACCTGAAATTGCAGGTCCACGAGACACATGGTGCAAGTAAATCACGGGCTTCACAGCCATGCAGATAAACAGCAGCCTCGCAATGCCCCATACCCTCTGCTCTGCTGTCGCCTCTGTTCTTGTGCATCACTAAAGGGCATTGAAATTGCACAAGTCAGTCCTCTCAGTGGTCTCGGTGCCCTGCTGGCTCACAAGAAAAGGGACAGCGGGGAGTTTATGGGCAACAGAGTACACATGTATGTGCTCACTCCACATGCACGCCCTGCCTGTCATCCCAGTGAGACCTGTCACCCTCCTGATTGTCATTTTTGATCCTACTTCAGCTGACGTGCTCCAAGTCCTCCAAGCAGGGTTGTGAAGGACTGACATTTTTCTGTCCTGAAAGAAGAGCCCTGAGAAAATGCACAGTAGATTTTATGGCAAATAAAATGTGGTTTCTATCTGAATTTAAAAGTGGTGCATTGAATTGATTACAGTAACTGACCATGTTTGTCTTATTTGTTATAATGCAGCCCAGAGGGGACATCTGAGATCAGATCTCGGTTTAAAGAAACTTAGAAAGCAGAAAATAATTTCCTGTGAGTAACTTTATAATTTCTGTGAATAGATGTGAATAAATAGCACTTCCTTATGGTTTGGAAATTTACTAAAACAAAATGGTTTGGTATTATCAAAACAAACTTTTTTTCTATTACTTGTAAAAAAAAAAATCATTAAACTCAGGCTTGTTTGACAGAGTCTGCATTGTGTAATAAGAAATTCTTTCATTTGAAAATGCAGGGTAAGTCCAGTTGCATGGTTCCCAGGACAGTTTCCAGTAGGTGAAGCTTCAGCTTTGCTGGTGTTCAAGACCTTTGTGAGATTTCTACTTCATATGTGATACTGCAGAACCTGAAATCAGCAGAAGTGTCTGAGATAGGGCGATTCTTCATTAAATACAGCTGATAGCTGAGCTCTCCACGTAAAGCATTTCTGCCCTGTTGGTATGCCTGAAGTTTGATACATGGATATGGATATGGTGAAGCTCTTTATTATTCCTTTTTTAGCCCCATTCCCTAGGATCCATGCATTGCTAAGCTGGCTCTAGGTGTCTACATACCAGGTCTCTCTTATTTTAGAACTTTCCTGCCAGGTAGAAGAGCAGCAGCCAGATGAATGTTTCTTACAAGAAAGTCTGAAACATGGTATCAGCTGTATGGTTAACAATAGAGGATCTACATGGGGGTGAGGGATGTGCAGTTGCAGGTCTCCAGATGGTCTGCTAAGACAGTGTCTCTTTCTTTTGATAACTTGTGAGGTATCATGTCTTATGGTAATGTTTTACTGAGAAGGATGACAGCAAGACGGAGTTTGTTCTCAAGCTGAGAAGGTCATTCCCAGTCTTTCTTGCAGTATCTTTTAAAAAAACCCCTCCAATTTATCTCTTTTTTTGTAAGCCAGATTGTCAGGGGACACAAGTCACTGGTTCTGCATGGATGACCCCAGTTTTCCATCAGTGATGGGTCTGACACAGAATTTGCCTAGATTTTCTGTTATTGTGTTCATAGGACTGATCAAATAAGCTAGGAGAGAAAAGACCCTGTAGAGATTTTTTTTCCAGAGGCAACACACCCCTCTCCCAGCTGTTAAACAAATACTTTATTTGATGCTCAGATACACTGACAACCTAATGACCCATTTAGAGCATGAAGAATTTCTCCTAAATAAATAAAGATCACCTGGTCAAGTGAGCTGAGACCTACCCCTTAAGCAGCATGTAAAGAATTCAGATAAATTGTGCTTTATAAAAGTGTCCTATGACAGACATAAACATGGTATGTAAAGCACGATACTTATCACATTAGTAAGCACAAATGCATACAGAAGTAACACGAGAGCCCATTAAAACACAGCTAAAGAATAAATGGATCCTTAGAAAGAAGAAACTGTTTATTTTTGAGGTGCAAGCAAGTAAACAGAATGAGAAAAGTATTGACTGTCAAGTTGGCTTGTGTGGCACAAAAAGTAGGACGTCTCAGCCGCTGTGAAACACAATGAAAGTATCATCACATGGCTCTGTCTGGGCAAGATGCGGCACATTTGCAGTGAGGAGCTGTGCAGCTCTGATGTACTGACACATGTGTGAGCCTCACAGATTGATGGCTCCAGTTATCATTTCTGCACTTGGAGCCACAGCTGGCTTTTTGCTTGCTGTGCATGGGGAACAACCTGCAAGCCTGTACTGGTTTAGAAACCTCTGAGTGAAGCAAAGTTTTCACTCTTNGGGGGGGGCTACGAAGGAGATAAGTTGGTTTTAGCTTTGGTTCATGGAGCTTTTTGGTTTTTTGTTGGGTTGGGTTTTTCTTCACTTCAAAGCTTTTTCTGAGGCCATTTGAAAGAATTCTAAGATTTCTTGCTAGTATATTTATCTTAAAAGGGACGACATCTAGAAAAAGCATTAGTCTCATCATGATCCTTTTTATTTCTCACAATTGGCTGGAGCTGAATTCTCTGCTTAAGCCTTATGGGGGATGAGCCACATGAGAGCTTATTCCACTCACATAAGATCAGTTATGATGGTGTCAGACCATGGACTGGAGGCACAGTAATTTGTCTATTGTCTCTATGTGGGACTGTGTTAGCTGATACTGATTACACAGGTGATGTTTGTGCCTGTTTCTCCTGATCTGTGCCAGGCTGTGCAGCAGAGTGCTCGACAGCTGTGGCTGGTACCTTCCAACCATGGACATTACAGCCTGGAGTTTGCAATTGGTAGGCATAACCCTGAGAATAATAGTGCCATTAAAAAATGCAGACCTCTGCGCTGTGAAGAGTGCAATGAATGGTCAGGTGGCTGAGGCTGATGAAAGCAGCAGGATAGAAGAGACTAGGGGTCAGTGGGGTTACAGTAGTGGCTCAATGGGGCAATCTTTCTCTTAAAGTGGTCTGTTGTCCCCCATACTAGGCTCCAAATGTATAAATCAAAGGGTGATGGTAATGCTCAGAGAACATGCTCCATGAGTTCAGCATCACCCCCTAGTCTAGCCAGGTATTCATACCCTCACTGGTAGGTTACATTTACTTTCCATTAAAACTTTTCTGAAATATATAAAAACACTCCATCCTACCCATTTGTTACATTATCCACCCCACTCATGTCACCCTTGTTTATGTAGCCATACAAATTTGCAGCAGGAGACACTGTGCATCAGCAATGACAAGCAAAATGCCATTTTCTCTCTTTTTTCTTCATTTTCTCTTATCCATCTCAGAGAGCACACTGCACCTGTAGTGTCAGTTTCTTCAACCAGCCTCATCAGTGACCCTCAGTCTTAATTTGGAGGGACTGAACTCTGCATGGGGGAGAGGTCAGCTCAAGTATTGCCTAAGCTTGTCCTCACTTACGAGATCCCATACTCTTTTTGAGCTTAATGGTCTCATCAGTTTCAGTCCCCTGCTGGCACACAGACTGGAGCTGGTAGGGAAGCAGAAGGATGTTGCAGTGTGTACCCATGCGTTATCTTCCCTTGCTTAGCCAACTCTCAAAGCAAGTTCAGATTCCTTCTTTGGTTTTGTATGGCTCAGTCAGCATGACAGCAAAGACAGACAATGAGTACAGATCTATGATACGGGGCATTTTCTTCTTTTCTGAAAGTGATGCAGGAAAAAAGCATTTAAAAGATGTTGTCAACATTCTCTGTGATTTTTCAGGCTGAACACAGAATCAGCAGAACAAGAAGGCAACCACTGGACCGTAAGTTCGGAGGTACTTTCCTTTGAAACTGTCAGGCAGAAATCCATAATCATAAATTAAGTACCTGGGATACAGGTAAGCAAATGGTTTGTTCATTTGCAAAGGCAAAGACTGGAGCATGCACACAGCACCCACCACCCTCCAAATGTTGGCAGGTGAGAATTTAGCAGCTGGAGTGAAGTCCCTTTGAAACTCTGTCTCCTGAGTAATTCTTTAACCCTCTGCTTATAACTCCAGCTCTGGAGCCCACAGCGCAGGAGAGACATGGACCTGTTGAAGCAGATTCAGAGCAGGGCCACAAAACTGATCAAAGGCCTGAAATGCCTCTACTATGAAGAGAGAGTAGGGGTTGTTCAGCCTGGAGTAGAGAAGACTCTAAGGAGACCTTATTGCAGCCTTTCAGTACTTAATGGAGGCTTATAAATAAGATGGGAAAAAACATTTTAGAGACCGTAGAAATAGGAGAAAGGGCATTGGTTTTAAACTTAAAGAAGTTTAGGCTAGACATTAGGAAGAAATTTTTTACACTAAGAGTTGCCCAAAGAGGTGGTGGATGCCTCATCCCTGGAAACATTCAAGATCAGGTTGGATGGGGCAGAGTAACCCGATCTAGCTGAAGATGTCTCTGCTCAATGAGGAAGGGTTGGACTAGATGGCCTAAAGGCCTCTTCCAACCCAACCTATTCTAGGATTCTGTGGCACTGTAACGATTTCCAGTCCTTCCTGACCATAGGTGTGCATGCTGCAATGTGGGGAGGATACTCTCAATCTATCCCCAGCTATGGAAGTGAAGACCATCCTCCCTATTTACCTTTATCTGCTGCCTTCAGACGATTAGATCTCAAATGTTCCTGTATCCTCAGCTGCTGTCTTCAAATCTCTTCCTGTGTGAAGGGTAACAACAAAGTGGGCTTTATCTAGAGGGTTTTTTATTACTCAGTCAGAATATACGTTCTGGATAAGATGTCACTTTTTTCAGCAATGCACATTATAGACAACAGAAGTCGCAGGAGCTTCTGTGTTACACGGACAGAAGGATATGGAACCCCCCACTGTTTTCCAGAAGGAGTGCAGTTTGCAGGTGAAGGGCTCCCTTATCTTTCCTAAGACTTTGCTACTATGCCCTTTTCATCCTCCTATCTGAACCGCTATCAAACTGGTGGTCAAAATATCTTGCTGAAAACACTGTAGCCACCTGCCCCATCACCTTTCTCTCCTATATATGCAAGGAGAGTTCCTGCTCATATCACTCCTTTCTCTCCCATCATCACTCATCAGAAGCACATTTCTGTAATTTTTCTTTATGTTATGTACAATTTATTATTAGCATTTTGGCAAAATATGAAAAAATGCTGTCTCCCTGTCCTACCATGTATAGTCCTCTATGTGCCTGGGGAGACAAAAAAGGGCTTTTTTGTTACTTGATGTCTGGATGGTGTAAGTCATGAAGCCCTTCAGTGGGAGCAGGATATTGAGTTTTCGCTATAGGCAGATACAGAGTCTTTATCCCACCCTGTCCTGGCATGAGCAGTTTGTATTACCAAAGAATAAATTACATTCTTGTGGCTGCTGCATCTCAGAGGGATCATCTCACCCTTGGCTGTACTTAGGATTAAAGGGATGAAAATGGCCCTGCCACACCCTTCACCGCACTGGTCATGAGCTGTGACTAGCATCAAGATGGCCTCACAAAAACCTGATATGATTAATGGAAATTGTGGATTTTGAACCAGCCAAAGCCAAACAGGAACTGCTCAATAAGAATAATAATCCCCTGGTTTCTCAGCAATAATTTCTGTGCAACGCTGACTCCCATTCACACAGCACTGTACCTGGTTTTAGGGGAGCTATGTGTAGAAGGGAGAAGACAAGGACACAAGCGAGCCATCTGCAGGGTGGTACGACCTAGGCACCAGATGGGAATCCTTAATTCCCTAACCTATCTGCCCTTCATCCTTCAGATCCATTGCCAACCTGCTAGGAAATTTTACAATACTGTGACAAACTAACCCGGTGTAATGGTTAGTTTCTGGAGGGAAAGTAGAACATCTTAATGTCTCCTAAGGTAGTGTTTTCTTGCAGGAGCTGCTATGGTAGTGGCACAAAGGTTGCAAGGAATGAAAGCTAATTGGCAGCTCTCATTTTTGTGGCCTGTGCTATATCATCTGAGAAAGACTAAGATCTGGGACAACACTGATTCCATGTGAATGTACATTTTGAATGTACTCTGCACTCACACTTCTAAAAATACACTCAAGAATTAAACATGTCTGTGAAGGCATAAAAAAAAGAGGGCAGTTCTGTACAAGGCTATGGAGATTTCCAGAAAAGGTGGACTATCGTAATTATTCTTGGTCTGTGTATTTTGTTTACATTATATCCTAGGATCTTAAAAAAAAAAATAAAATCTGCTACTATCATATATATTCAAACAAACATAAAGCTATTGTACAGGAGGATGATAACGCCAGAAATTGACATCTTCCTTCTTCTCAATTTATCTCAGCAATGCACTCTTAGTCTGCTGCCTGTGATATTGGGTATTGTCAGGTTGAGTTTCCACTAATTAATGAAAAACAGGCTGGAAGCACAAAGGATTAATTTGGCCTATTCAATCTGATCACAAACATTTTGAGAATCTGTTTAGATTTTTTGAATGGTGTGAGGTAAACCGAGAGAAACAACATCTTGTTTTGGCTACTCAGCCACAAAAGAAATGTGGATTTACCTAATGGGGTCAAAGTTAAGAGAAGTGGAGTGTTGTTCCCAGGAGCCAGACAAGGCTGTTATCTTACAGAGAAAGCAGATACTGGGGCTCTAACAGCTTTAAATATACTAAGTATCCTTGTGGATTTAAGAAGTAAGCTTTACTCTGCCCTCAGTGGGAGTTAGGCACTGCCAGTATCAGGTGCATCTAACAACACCTCCTGTGCCTTGTGACAGCCACTGGCCCTTTCACAAGGATTTTGCTGTCTGTATAGCACAAAGTATATAAGTCTGGTTCTCAGCAGGTGAAATCGATGTACTTGGCCAGTAATGAGACTGGCAATCTATATGCAGATATTCAGGTCCTACTTGCATAGTACTGAATGCCTTTCATTAAACCTAAATCAGAAACCAGCAAAGAAATAATTGGCCTGTGTATTGCTGCAAAACATGTGTAAAACAATTTTCCTAAGCTTGGGCTATAAATACGCACCTAGGCTGTTGCACTAGTAATCAGAGACTTGTTTGCTCCAAGGAAAGGTTTACGCTGACTTAATTATGAGTTATGCCAATCAATGGAAGGTCAAAACAGTTGAATCAATATTTTATTACACTGTTGTAAACAGTGGTTATAGCATATTAGACTACAAAAGGCTGTCAATTTTAAAATCATGTAACTGCATCAAAATCTGTGTAACTGTTATATGGGCAATTTAGAAACAGTTAATACCTTCCGATTGAGAGGATTTGTTTCTAATTAATATAAAAGCTGTTTATTTAAATCCTAGGCAGGCAGTATTTAAATACAACAAGTCACCTGGGAATTCCACATAAACCACTTTGTGGAAAGACATTATGTTGTGCTGAAACAAATCCAACATGAAGTAACTGTACCCGCTTCATTCAGTGCATAGAGTTATTCTCTGCATGATGTTTTCCTACCCTCTTTTCTTCTTCTTCCTCTTCTTCTTCTTCATATGCTAAAGTATTTTTGGCCTCATTCCAGGTTAAGGAATAATGCTTCACTTTCTTTTACCTTTATTGCCTGCGTATCTAAAGAGTATGAAAAAAATTTAACAACTTCATGAGAGTCACATTTACCAGCAATACATTCTTCTCATTAATGTCCATCAGATAGAATCATAGAATCATAGAATGGTTTGAATTGGCAGGGACCTTAAAAATGAACTACTTCCAACCTGTCCTTGAACACCTCCAGGGATGGGGTATCCATGGCTTCTCTGGGCAACCTGTTCCAGTATCTTGCCACCCTCAGAGTAAAAAAATTTCTTCCTAATATCTAATTTAAACCCACCCTCTTTCAGCTTAATAGCTTCATTTTCTCCTCTCCATTATTTTGCACGTTTCATCCAACCTCTCCATATTCTACCTAGATGCTCCATGGTGACACTGACATCTGCAGCCCATGCCAGATCACACCGCTATCTAAATGAGCAAAAGAAAGAGTCAACAATACTGGTGAAGGGTGGTATTGATAACTCCTTACTCCACTTGCAATTCTTAGAGTAGGTTGTGAATCTTAGCAAAGTTTCTTACAGAGGTGGGGGGGAAGCAAAATCTGATTTTTGCCATCTGATGGTTTGGGTTAGATTTTTAACTGAAATTTTGGCAGGGTTTGTTGAGTGGATGTGAGTAAGGAGTTAGCAATGACCAGTTCGGTTACATGCTCATGGACAAGTTCGTAATGGACAAGTTTGCCCCTTGCAAACTTAAGGGATCCAATGCTTTTATTTCATTTCCACTTGGCATAGCTGTAAAATTATCCTCAAATAACTTTCCCTACTCCTTAATTGTTTGCTAATGAAGTGTTTAGGGAGTATTTATTCCTTCACACATCATCTTCCAACTCTCTCAGCTGAGCTCAGGCCCCAGCACTGCTTGCCCATCCCCATCTGCCCTTCACCCAGGGATGGTTGCCCTGCGGCTAAGTGAGAGTAATGGAAATAGGGGTTTAGCTGGTAGGTCTTTCAATGGCACACAGCATATTTCTCTGAAAGTTAACAAAACAGTAGGTGAAGCATGGGGCTCTATTTCTGCAGTGCTTCACTACCATTGGTGGTTACCTTGCTGTGTTTTATGGCACCTCCATAATATACAGCTTTAAAGAGTCTCAGGAGAGTAAAGCCTGACATTTCAGTCAGTGGGGACGAACACCATCGTATCAGGTCTAGGAAGCATGGAATGTTGTGGTCCTGGCTCCCAGGAATGTTTGCCGTGTAGACAGTTGTAATTTACAAAGAATAAATGAATCAATTCAGATAACAGAAGAATGAGGCCAAGCCTCATCTGTCCCTGTTTTCTTTTCTTTTCTTTCCCCTGCATGAAAATAGTTGCACTGCCTCCTAACAAACTTCTTTTGGCACAACTCTCTGTTTTCTTGTAAGTTGTGCCTCTCAGCCTTTGCCTCACACTGTATATTTTAGGATGGATCTGTCACTAAGAAAGGAAAGTAATTTCCCATAAAAATGTTAAATCCAACTCTGGGTGAAATGCTTTTAGGGTGTGTCTGCTGGACAAAATATAAATGTAACATTCATCAGCTTTCAGGATGCTTGGGCTCTAATAATAAGCTGGGTAGGTGGTAGCAAGAAGGTTATGGAGAAGTTATGTCCCTTCAGCAGGACTTGGAATATGTCCTCCATAAACCACAGGTGCATTAAATCAGGTTAGGCCATTTCAGGTTGGACTGCATGCCTTGGGGTGAATCCAGAAGGAATCACTGTCAGTAGTCCAATATTGATATATTGACATACTCACTGATGTTACTGTAGTTTGAGTCATTTATGAGTCTTTACTTAACAGAGACTTAGAACTACATTAACTTAGAGCCTGAATTATCTCTGTGCCCTGAAGAGCAGGTGGCCAGTCAGTGCTCAGGTGGGGATTATTGCTGCCGACAGTGTTAGAAAGTTTGCTTTGCACCTGCCTCCTCCTAACAAGAACACAGATAAAAAGAGTCCGGTTCCCTGGCACTGCCAACTAACTCCTCCAATCTTTCAAAAGCAAATACTCAGCCTTGACTGTAAAATAAAATAGAAAATAGAAGTTGCCTCTACCTTCTATTGACTGTTGATTGACCTGAGCACTCTCCAATAGCGAACATGAAAGATTAGATATCATTTTCCATACAGGTGTTTAAGCAAAACATTTTTTTTTTTTGTTTTACTAGGAGACTGAATTGTTCAAAGTTCTGTAAAATGTCTGTGTGCAGCTTTACAAGTGTACTTAGTAAAAGGAAGGTATTGCCTTATACCTTCAAAGGTGGTGATTTACAATGCCCTCTCTAGTGCTTCCAAAATCAAGAGTTCTGTTTAAGCTTAGCAGAATGTACTGAACGGGGATTTCTGACACGGCGTCTGTATTTACAGTGCAAATACAGGGACAGGCTTTTTAGAAATTAATTACTCAAAGTGATCTCACAGAGGAAATAGCTGGCACTATAAGGGATGAGTAATCTGGGTCTTCTCCTTTTTAGGGACTGATGTAAGCCAAGAGAAACTCTAACAAAGAGTAGGCTCTGTGTGGCAAAATCGTCTTCAGTGCTGAAGGGCAAGGAGTGAAAATGCAATTTCTTCTCAAAGGAGATGAACAACACCTTGGCTGTTATGCATAGATTTGAATTCCAGATTAACCAATGCTCTTTGGTAAAAAAGCCACACACAAAATGCATATATATGTATATACAAAAGGAGACAGCATTTCTGACCAGGAAAAGTTCCCCAAACTTGGCAACAGCGTTGAAAACAGCTCGTGAAAATTTTAAGATCAGTTTTCAATAAGCACTTTCTTTGAGTAAAAACTGTTCTATATCCTTCATATCTAAGCCTAACAATGATCTGTAACTTGATTCTTGAATGGTGTGCTACTCCCCAAAATATAGAGTAACCCAGTTTCTCCTTTGGGGATTTTGAAGGCATTCTTTTGCAAAAATTAGAAATGGAATTTTTGTTGTGTAGTGATGGGTCACTATTGAACAGATATCACTGCAGGTGGATTGCAGTTCCAAAGAAACTTTATTTGGACAAATAAAGCTTACTAAACTGGTAGTAAAGGATTAAGGAAAGAAAAAAATTAATTCAGCTTCATTATGCAGCATCAAAGAGAAAGGATGTAATTTCTTAAGAAGTGGTAATCCAGCAATAAAAAGCCTACTTTTGTAGCACTTACCTTAGCAAAGAGAAAGACTAAATCTGTCCCTCTGTTTCTGTCTGCAAGAATGAGCTATTTCAGAGGCTAACTATCCTAATCTGAAAGCTTTTATTCATCTAACAATTGAAAGAAAAAAGCTACATTGACTTTTCTACCCAGGTGAACACAACTTTTTCATTATTGAGGCAGACTGTTAGTTGACTGATGTTTTTGTGATCTATATCCTTCTGGCTACTTAAAATAGAAGACAATATTGTCCCTTACTTCACTGGTGTGTTTACATAGTGTCCCGTGATACAGTGTCCCATGAGGAGATGCTGTGTTTTAGTTGCTGACGTATTTCAGGACGTGGCCTTGTGATGGTCAGGAGGTGGAGGGAAGCTATTGAACGTGTTGTGGTGAACATAAGGTTAGGTCCATACTGCCCGCTGAGGATCTCCATGTGGATGTTCTCAAGGTCTGACAGACTACATGCATGGAAAGATGTGGGGCAGGTCTGGGCCAGATGTGTACTCTGAAGGACTGACACCAGCACACTGGCCTGTGCCTGGCTCCACACATGCATGTGGCAATGAAGCTAGTGGACAACACACACCTCCATCACAGCTAGTATGGCAAATACTTTTCCATATAATGTAAATACAGCAATTTGATCTAGTCCTTTTTTTTCAGATTAATTTCAGACGGCTCTACCTGAAACTGCATTTCCTCTTTTTCATGTAGTCAATTTCCATCTTACCTTGTGGGACAATATTCCTACTATTCATACTCAACATTGATCCTAAAAAGATTCCATTCATGAATGTTTTGGAAATGTATTTGTGTGTTTATTCCTTTTGTGGCCAGTTTCTCAGATAATTATTTGGACTGTGAGATGACAATTTGTCTTTGAAGGCCTTTATACTTCTTTGTCTCCATATTTTCCTTTCAGTGAGCTCTACAAATCATAATTGCCCATCCACCTTTAAGATGAAAATGCTGAGACCTCTTTCGGAGTTCGGTGGAGGATCCGTATTTGGGTATTACATAACTCTTCTTCAAAAAAGAAATATGTTCACTAAATGATGACCAGCCATGGGCTTTAGCCCATCCTGATGTGTTATTGACTTTTACTTCGTATATGGTACATATACTGAAGGCCAGTCAGGAATAGGATTTTCGTTTTAGTAATTATGATGTTTTAATTGGCAGTGTTTTATCTAAGTAAGAATTGATTGGCTTGAATCTCTTAAGGCTTTTCAGGTTGTAATACTCAGGACGTTCAGTCCGACACAGGGGGTTCAGGCTGTAACTGAGTGCCCTGCTCACTAGGCTGTGTAGGATCTATACTCATTTGCTGAACGTATCAGACAGTATCACTAACCAGCTGTTCACCAGAGCAGAGAGATGCTGACCTCCAAGCTTGTTTGTGCATCTGCTCCTTTGCCTGTGGGAGACGTTTGTTCAATCCTCCTTTCCAGTAATGCAGAAAAGAGGCCTGACTCTCCAGTTTCTTACATTTGTGTGAAACATCCTAACCTTGTACTGGTCCAAAGTGGCTTGGCATCAGTGGGCAGAGGTTGGAGTCCTGACTGAACCATACTCCCACATGCTGCAGCAGAGAGGAGGAGATAAGCTGCTTAAAGGATTGGGCTACTGCAAACTTGATTCCTCTCTGGGCAAAGGCTATCGTGAGCTTTCCAAGCACACACTGCATCCCTCGCTGCCCAGGTCTGTACTGTCTGCATTCAGCCCCTGTGCAGATGCCATGAATTAGACCCAAATGCTAGGTGTTAGCCACAAGTGTGAAAATAAAAATGCAGTGATGAAGGCAGTGCCTGTCTGGTACTGTGTGTGTCATGTGGGTCTATTGCAAGGAAATCTGAAAGGTTAGTGTTGGTGATAAATGAAAGGAGCAAATAGAGTGTCTTTCCCTGTTTCAAACTCTACTGCAAACAACAAACAGGAAGTGAGAAGGGGGGGCGGGCAGGGGTGGACAGTGGAGGGTCTTATATTCTGCATGCTTGGCTGAGCCTCAGACAGGGTGAGAGAGACCGTGGCTTTATTGTGAGGGAGTTCAGTGAAAAGACACCCTGTTGGCTCTTAACTTGCTAGTTCAAGGCTGTGCATGTGCTGACAGTGCCGTGCCCAAGCAAATACTCCTGGCTGAGAGGAAAAGCCCGTGTGTGTGTCAGGCTGATAAACCTGCTGATCCTTCTGCAAGTGTGCCTGCATGGCAGTGTGTTCCTCCATGCAGACGTGCAGCCCCTGTGGGCACTGTGATCCCCTGAGCTCTGCCCCTATTTCAAACTGCCCTAGTGAATAGGCAGTTTTTTTTGTTACAGAACAGTGGCCGCAAAGCTTCCTTTGTCCCACCTTGTAACTGTTTAGACTCTCAGGTCTGTTACATCTGTGAAGGGACTTTGTTTGGCATATATAAACTCTTATTTCCCATAAACAATCCTAATTCAAGAGCTTCTGGAGGTGTCTATGGGTGTCAGACCACCACAAAGCACTATGAGTGTCTCATGGCTGTTGCACAAAATTCATGCTCTGCACTATAAATACACAGAGACCCAGAACACTCTTTCTCTTAGACGTATTTTAGAAATCCCAGGAAAATGACCAGACACAATATCTGAGAATCACAGTTTAACTGTATATTTAGTCCCACAGCCATTGTCCCACAAGGCTCAAGGGCTGGCCGGGTGAGTGCTGCTATGCAGCATCCAAAATCTGTTGCATCTGGTACCAGGAAAGGTGACATTGACATCAAAAAGAGTGTCTGTATAGCTGATCACTGAACATATCGACTAAGAGAGTCCTTGATGTCAAAGATGTTAGATCAAACTTTGCACCTGATATCTAACCTTGCGCTACATCTAGACTGATACAGTATTAGCATAGCATACACCCAGTCTCTCAGCCTGCTGATGTCTTTCAGAACTGTCTGCCAGTCCTGGAGGTAATTTCTACACATAGCCTCTGTGCCATCATTCTAACACATATATATCTGCTTTTTTAACCACCACCAGAACCCTCTCAGTTTACTTAATCTTGCTGCTGAAACAGCAGCTTTCTTGGCCAAGTAGTGAGCATTGAGACTTGATGAACTTCAGCCATTATTTCCAGATAATACTAGAGCGTTCACCCAAGATGACGTGTTTGGCAAGAACCACAACCACATTCACTTTGGAGCTGGTGGTATCATCTCAATCAGCCCATCACTTTTGAAGAATTCACTGGCTAAGGAAGTAGCTGCTTTAGAATCATAGAATCACCAGGTTGGAAGAGACCCACCAGATCATTGAGTCCAATTATTCCTATCAATCTCTAAACCATGCCCCTCAGTGCCTCGTACACCCATGCCTCNAGCTCTCTCAACCATTCCTCATAAGGCCTGTTCTCCAGCCCCTTCACCAGCTTTGTTGCTCTTCTCTGGACTCACTCCAGAGCCTCAACATCCTTCTTGTGGTGAGCGGCCCAGAACTGAATACAGGATTCAAGGAGCAGTCTCACCAGTGCCAAGTGCTTTGTGGCTTTGTGCTGGGGCGTGAGAGGATGCATTATTATCATTACAGCAGGATACGAGTTATTATAAAAAGTACATGAGGAAGCAGTACCGTTATAGGGAAAGTGTCCATACCTTTGGTGTCCTGTGGTGCAGAGTGGAAACAAAGCTCTTCTTGATGTGCTTATTTGTAAGAATGTTTTCAAGGTAGGCATATTTCCTAAGCGTTTAAGCCACGTAATTCTAAAAATATTATCTTCAAAACACAAGGGGCAGGGCAGGGATTTCCGCTTGAGGATGTTACTGGGAACGTGCAGTATTTCCACTGTCCTTGCACGTGTTCCCGCGCCTCCCCCGCGGGGCCGCGAGCGCTCGGACTGGAGGGCGCGGGGCGCTGTCCGTGGTGCTGCCAGGGCGGCGGGGGCTGCAGGCGGG
>WAAB01009244.1:301192-322276 GCA_013389865.1 Piaya cayana | reverse complement strand
CAGCACCTCATCCACTCATCCCTTAAACACCTCCAGGGAAGGTGAATCAACCACATCCCTGGACAGCCTGTTCCAGTGCCCAGTGACCCTTTCTGCGAATTTTTTTTCCTGATGTCAAGCCTGAACCTCCCCTGGAGGAGCTTGAGACCATTTGCTCTTGTCCTGTCCCCTGTCATGTGGGAGAAGATGCCAGCACCCTCCTCCCCACAACCTCCCTTCAGGTAGTTGTAGAGAGCAATGATGTCTCCCCTCAGCCTCCTCTTCTCCAGGCTAAACAACACCAGTTCTCTCAGCCTCTCCTTGTAAGACTTGTTCTCCAGCCCCTTCACTAGCTTCATTACTCTTCTCTGGACATGCTCCAGAGCCTCAACATCCTTCTTGTGGTGAGGGTCCCAGAACTGAACACAGTATCTGAGGTGCAATCTCACCAGTGCCAAATACAGAGGGAGAATAACCTCCTTGGACCTGCTGGTCACACTGTTTCACACCACCTGGGCACACTGCTGGCTCATGTTCAGTTGGCTGTCTACCAACACACCCTGGCCCTTCTTCTTCAGGCAACTTTCTAGCCAGACTTCTCCTAGTCTGTAGTATTGCATAGGGTTGTTATGCCCCAAGTGCAGGACCCAGCATGTGGCCTTAAACCTCATGCTATTGGTCTCAGTCCAGCTGTCCAGGCTGTTTAGATCCCTTTGCAGAGGCTCCCTACCCTCCAGCAGATCCACATCAATTATACCCTGGCAGTATGAGTGGATGCTTACGTGGGTGTGCACACACAGAAAGGTGCACATGTATGGACATGCATTCGAGTGTGTAAGTGTGTGTGCAAGAGCAGGAGTGCCCACAGAGGTGTGTATGGGTGTGCACATATTCTGAGCTGTGCTTGTTTGTGTGTGTGCTTATCTGGTCACCAGTGTATGCAGGGATGCATGCACATGATACAGATGCATGCGTGTTCTAGGTGTTCATCTGGGTGCACATAGGTGTAGATACAAGCATGCATGTGTGCTTGTGGGTGAGTGGTTGCTTGCATCTCTGTGTCTGAACATATGTGTGTTCACATCTTTGAGCGGGCTTGATTTTATGCATGTGTGGACAGAGATATGTGCAGGTGTGCATGCTTGTGAGTATATGGGCTTACATCTTCCTGAAAATGTGTGCATGCCCACAGAGAAGGCTGGTTAAGTAATAGAGGATTTCTCCATTGAGCAGGCATTTTAGTAGCACTTAAAAACCATGATTCCTTAGCAGTGAATTAACATCTTTGTTGTGCTCAAAAGCATACCAGTATGAATATTGCCATCTTTTCCTCTCCCCTACCTAAGGGAGGTGCACATAATGCTGGGGAGGGACTGTTTTCAAAGGTTTGTAGAGACAGGACTAGGGACAATGGGTATAAACTGGAGAGGGGCAGATTTAGGCTAGACGCAAAGAGGAATTTGTTCATGATGATCTTGGTGAGGTACTGGCACAAGTTGCCCAGGGAAGTTGTGGCTGCCCCATCCCTGGAGATGTTTAAGGCCAGGTTGGATGGGGCCTTGGGCAGCCTGATCTAGTGGGATGTGTCTCTGCCCATGGCAGAGGGTTGGAACTAGGTGGTCTTTAATGTCCCTTCCAATCTGACCCATTCTATGGTTCTATGACAAAATAGTAAGTTGTTAAAAAAAAGCAACAAAAAAGTCATCATCTTTGTTTATCATAATGGTGACTCCCTGTAGAAGCCAAAACATTCAGTTTTACTATTAATATTTAAAAGTTTTATTGTTTTTATATCCTATCATTATAGATACAGCATCAGACTCTCAGTGCAACTCTTGGAAATTCCTTACAGGCCTACAGTTTTCAAACCCCACACAAGATGGAAAAGTCAGTATGAACCAAAGGAAACAGAATGAGTTACTATTGTCTTCATATCCCTCTATTTCCCCTGGTAGAAATGCCACACAGAGACTGTTTCATAATAGATTGAATTATACCAGAAATCTCTGAGTGTTTCTGATGAACATTTTTTCTCTGCTTGATGCTGGTAGAAAGCAGAACTTGTCAAATTAGTTGTTGTAGTGTTTCAGTCACATAATAGAAATACTTCTGGTTATTTAATAACTTGCTGAAAAAACCCCACACCTTATGTATATATATGTGTATCCTGCCAAGCTTGTCAGTTGCAGCCCAGACACAGGACTGAATATTTAAACTGTTCCTGGGTTCCAGAGAAACAAGACAGCAAAGGGAGCATAGCAAAACTGTTCAGTGAAATTCATCTCACTGCTGGCGAGATGTGTCCCAGTGCTTCATCTGTAGGCAGCATTTCTTCTGCTACCCAGCAGTTAGAAATTCATGCCTGGATCTATTCAACAGAGATGTGGACTGCTCAATGTGGTTTGTGCTGCTAGTGGCAGGTACCTCCTGATGTCCACGCTCCTTTATAATCAAGCAACCTGTGAGGAATGACTTTTAGCCTAGCAGGCGTTTCACTGATGGCAGAATGCGTCTGTCCCCCGCTGTAAAAATACAGATCTTTGCATCTGAAATTCCATCCCTCCTTGGAGTGGTGGGAGGATTCTTCATGGAGAACTCATCATTCATGATATTCATATACAACTTGTGCCAAGTAGCAGAGTTACCCAAATGCAAGTGCAGTTAAGTCACAGTGGAAAAGTGTGTCTCTCCATGTGTTTTGATGGTGCCCTGTGGGGCACCAAAACCTTTTCCAACATCTTAGCACATGGACTGTGGCAGAGACATCAAGGAGCTGTTTTGGTCCACTGGATGCCCACAGCAGCTGCTCCAGCACTGGCTAGATCTGGAGCACCACAGAGGCAGCTGGTGGTGGGCTTTGCACTCCCTGAGGATCTGGGGATGCTGTTTCCATTGCCTCATGCTCTTGATTTGAACCTTTCAGTGTCTGTGTGCTGGCATTTGTGTACTTGCCATCGTCTTACTGAGTGAAAGGGATGAGTAGTTCTTACCCCTTTGTTTCAGAGAGCAGTTCATTGTCCTCTCTGTTTTCTAACAAAATAAATAAGGGAATAATTTCATCATTATTTGTTAGATTGGCTAGGGTTTAATAGGGTTGTAGGGCAGCTGCACAGAGCTCTCAGAACGTCCTTAGAAAACCTCCGGCCTTCAATACTAAAGTAAAGCCTGAGAGAGGGCAGAGAATGACAATGTACTTTGCTCTCTTTGACTGGCAAGACTTGAAAGTGGATATATAATGTGTTGCCTAATTCCAAGGAAATCTACCCTTTAATTTCATCGCTTTACTAATTTAATATCATTTTAGATTCGTGACACCATCACACATCACGGATGACCAAGGCTTGGGATATGGCCGGTCTCAATGAAGAGGATCTGCTCAGCCACGCGTCTTCATCCAGCATCAAAGAGGTGGAAAAGCCTTAGAGTAGGTGGGGTTTTAACTTCACTCCCTTCCTCAGGAGATTCACGTTGCTAGGCTAAAAGTAAGTATAGGATGTAAAGGGAATTATACACAACTGAAAAATCCTTTCTGATTTACAGTTTAATTCAGAATATATTTTTATAGAAACCAGAGAAAACAAAACAACAACAAAAAAAGCACAGCCCTTCTAGGAACCCTGAATGCAAGAAAGGTATTAATTTTAGCTACTAATCTAGCCCATTGCCTGGAAGCCTCACACTCTGATATTTTCCTTTCCACCACATCCAGAATGCAAAATGGTTGATCATCCTTACGGTACAGAGGAAACCTGAAATACAAGGAGGCAAACCACAGGGCCAAATTGTAGATCAAAGCCCCACCTATTTGTTTTTTTCAAGCTTGCCTTTCACAGTAACACACCTCAGCTCCTTCAGGCAAGACTCTTGGCTTCCCCTTTTCCCCCTCCAGATGAAATATTTGTTGAAGGTTAGTAATCAGGATATGAAAGGTAGATAGCACTTCCTACCAAACTAACTCTGTCAAGATAAATACCTCTCTGTGAATCAAGTAGACATCAGGAACACAGCTGAAGACACGGTCTGAAGCCTCAGTCCTCAGGACTGCTAGGAATATTACTGTCCCGACCTAATGAGCTACCACTGATCCTAAACAATGTCTAGGACAAAAGACTAAAGGGGGATTGGCTGCCCTCACTCTGCTGCTAGCAGACTTCTGACACCCATTAAGGTTATAGCTATTTAGCCTTGTTCAAACAACCCTTCACCACCACCACCACCCCCCAACCCCCAGCTAATGAGCAGACAGCGTTATTTTTATTTTGCACAGGGAGTATGTGGCTAAATAAACGTCTATGTATGGCTCTGGAAGGAGAGGAAGAGAGACTGGAGGTCTTTCAGAAATGCCCCACCTCATCTTCATTTGTCAGGCAGATGTTTGGCTGGGGAGCCCTCCCCAAGGGGACAGGTGAGGATTTGAGGCTGAGCCTGTGGCCCTTTGGGCTAGCAGGCAGTAGCCTGGCCGTGCTGCTTTCCCGGTTTTGCAGAAATGAGCAGGGAAAATGAAGCCAAAACCCAGCTGGGCATGTGCCTTGGGCTCCAGGCACTCTTCGGACGCTGCCTTCACCGTGTGGCTCCATCAGCTTTTACTATAAAAATGCCCGAAGGTGCCAGTCCTCCCCTCCCTGTGCCTGCCCCCCACTTTCCCTCGTACTTTACTAAGTGATTGGAGTTGCCCTTTTCCTTTTGCCCCTTCCCACCTCCTTCAAGCTCTCTCTTCAGCGACAAGCAGCATCACTAATTGCTTCTTAGGGTCTCTTTTCTGTGCTGTTCAAAATTCAGGGGGCATTCCCTGGCCCCATTATGCTCCTTTATGAACCTTTTCAGCTTCTTTTACAAACTTAGCACTTTCTGTGCTTCTTTTAGCCTTTGCAACAAAACAAAAAACTTCGGATTTTTTTTTTTTTTAACTTTTGGGGGGGAGGTGGAGGGGAGGAAGACACAAGAAGCCCCTCTTCCCTCTGCAGCCCCCCTCCCTGCCAGAAAAGCACACGCACCGGCCCGCCTCCCATTGAATGGGGGGCTTTGTGCGGGGAATTTCCGGAACACAGCCCAGGGCTGGAGGCTCAGAGTGAGTGGAGGGGGTCTGGGCAAGGAGCCTCCCTTAAGCCCACCCCATTACCACGGTCACTGTTTGCCCTGGGCTCTCTAAAAGGGCTATTGTTGCCTGTTGCCAGGTATTCCCTAGCAACACTTAAGCCAAGCTGCCTCCTCTATTTATGGCAGAAACTTTTCAATGGTCTCCAAAACACGTGCTTGTCATCTTGGGAGAATACCTTCAAACGGACACGGAGGGGGCAAAAACATAATCCCAAGCGTTTGCTTGAGCTGAAATATGTGTATTGGGGGGCGGTTTTAGATTTACGTCATTTACCTTGGATCAGCAAACCAAACAATTGCAATTCAAAAAATGAAATCCCTCCCCGTCACACACTCCCAGCCTCAGTCCCCCACACTATGTAACCTTTCTACTGGCAGGTGGATTTGGGGGTGTCTAGTAGATGGATGAGCCTTTGCTACATTTCAAAAAAAATTGTGCAAAAGATTTTTCCATTATTTTAAGACAGATTTTGATTTCTTTATGTGCCAGAACCTTTGCAAGAACCACCTTACTTCTTGTGTTGTCTGCCAGTAAATGGCCTGTTACCAAGGGGACTACAGGGCTTGGGAGGGGGACAGTTATACACCTCTACAGCATAGACACAGCACCAATAAGTTACCTCATGAAATTATTGGGGTAACCACTTTGGTGGGCAGTGGTTTTGAGTGCATATGTGTACATGTATGTATTGATTCTAGGAAGGACGCATTTCAGCACTTACATTTCTGCAGTCAATTTGTCAGCTATAAACTGCCAGCCGTCCAGATAAGTTTGAAGGTGGAATTAAAATCTCCAAAAGATACGTACTCATTTTGATGACTGAGTGTAATGATGTCACAGAAAAGATCTTTATGGCAAGTTTCCCTTGATATTGATAAGCTTTGTTCTTTGTATGGCATGTTTTACAAAGAGTAAACTGGTGTTACTCTAGAGTAAACTGGTGTCTTTGTCTGCTAATATCATAACATTTTACAGGCTGTTACTGTTACCAAGTAGTGAAGTCATTGTCACTGTTGGAAAAATCTTATCAGACTGTGGGAAAATTTAAGGTAGGGTCAGGATTTGCAAAGACAGCTGAAGCAGTGTGGTACCCAACTCATTGTGAATTTCCGTGGGCTGTAAACGTCTTTGAGCAATCCACCCGTATGTCCATGCTAGCGGTGGGTGCATTTCCACTACTATGTAGGACAACAACCTAATGCAGCATCAGCACTGTCTGGAGTGATAAACTGAAGTTTTCCCATCTGCAAATTCATACTGGTTTTCCTGACATGTCCTTTAAAGTGTCACTACATCAATACATTATCCTCACCTGGGAACTTGTTTCTTAGCTGTAACCTCCAAGCTGCTGCAGTGGTCACAAGAGCTGATTGCAGAGAGTTTTGCAGAAGGCCAACCTGAGACAGTGACACACAATGTGAGCACCAGGGAAGCTTTCAGAGCTGAAGCAAAGCAACAGCAGTGAAATGGGCCTGGTTCTTTCAGAAAGCCTCTGGTCTGACTGATGGAGAATGCTGCCTTTTGCTGTTCTCTTTCTAGAGCACATGACAGAGGTCAGAGTCACCTCTCTTATTCTGACTGAGAAACTGTAAATATTGCATACACACTTCTGCATGTGATCTTGGATTATTACCTTCTACGGTGAGCTGCATCAGGCTTGTAGGAATATCAGTGTGAATAACAACATAGTAATTCTCGTTTAATACCTATAACTATGGAAGCTACTCAGTCAATAAGAGTGTGTTCTTACTCCAAAATAATATGCACATTTTACAATAATACATCATTTCCTAGAGATGCATGCTGGTGTCTCCACAGAGAAGTAAAATATAGTACACCTATCTGTCTGTTCTGGCGCTTCTCCATTCCCATCTGCCATGGAGTAGTCCTTGCCCTCAGCTCAGCCTTCAAAACTCAGTTTTGTTTCTATTTTGTAGATGTACTGTAATTAGAAGATGCTACATTTCCTGTGCTAACATATTCCCCTGCAGAGCTTGACATTAGAGGGAATGTAAATGGTTTCATGAAGTGCAAGATTAGGGCTGTTTAAATAATTGTTGTAATTGAAAATATGTGTATTATTATCTCTCAAGATGTTTTAGATTAAATTAATGGAGTCCACATCTGGAAGAGCAGATCTTAACCCTTTATGAGATTCTGTTCCCTTAACTAGGAATCTAAAGCTCATATTTTTTGGTCCACCCCTCCTAACACAACTGTTCTTAGCTTTGAAAAATACTTTTTCTTAGCCCTTCCTGTTTATTCTATTAATGTCCGGATTATAGTGCTTGGTTTAAAGCACATACAGCAAAAATTAACAGTTTGATGTGTGCAAAGTTAGACCCATAGACCCTATTAAAACTAAACCCAAGAAAGTATATAAGACCTGATAGAGATATCTGTTTTACCCTGCATTTAGTTAGCAAGCAGAATAAATACATTAGAAGGGCAGGGTTTTATTTTCTGAAACATACACCCTTGTGCTTAGACAGTGTGGAAGAAGGGCATTCATATTCCTTGCAAAGTGTCTCCCAGATTCCTAGCTGTTTTAGCCCCATGACTCCAATTTACTTGTCTTTGACTGTAAAGGTGCTCAAATAACTTAAAAAGAGGCATAGGAAAAAAGTGGATTCCTTATAGAGGGACTGATCATTCAATATTTTGCATTTATTTACAAGGGTTAACTTCTAGCTTCTTTGCAATTAGCTACCATACTAAAGGTGATTATGTAAGATGGACAAAAATGATGGTTCCCAAGTGAAGAGAGAGATGCAACTCTGGGCAAGCTGTTCTTCTGTGGACAGGCTTCCTTAGAAATACCTGTGATCATCTTTGTTTTCCTGTCTCAAACTGTAAACTTGTAGCTTCCAAAATAACCCACGAAAATGGCATTTGCAACTGTCAGTCATCATTTCCAAACAGCTAGCATAACTGTTGCACATATTTAAAATAAATGTTATACTAGCTCTGATAGTCACTGTTTGGAAAATAGTCACTGGTATACATGCCAATGCTCTAAGCAATTTGGGGGAGATGTTTCAGCTTCTGATTAAATTAATTCCACACTTGTCTACATCCTTGAAGCTACAATATTTTATCTAAAGTCACTTTCTCTCTCATCAAAGCAGAGATCTGGCTTATGTCACAATCACATTCCAAGACACATTAGTATGTGCCTTACACCCACGTGTGAAAATTTCTATCTTCCTTAAAATTCAAATCCCAGCAGTTGAGTTCTGGCCATCCAGGAGTGCTGAGACATAACTCAAGACCAGGGTCTTTCTTCCTGGAATACGTGGACTACAGAAAGTTACCAAGAGTGTAGCTGGAGTGATTTTTATTCCTCCTATACTTGTATGAAAGTCATTCTTTGAAAGTAAACTGTATCTACCAGTTAAATTTAACATGCATGCAACCTCATGGTGACTTCAGTATGACACACCCATATAAACATAGTGTCTGTCTCTCTCATGCTACCAAGTCACCTAATTTCAATGACAATTACTACTTTTCTCTGTATTTTCTTTATTGTCCACCCTTATGGTTGTTGCACACCGAGGAATACACACAAACATATGTACACAAGCACTACCTAGGAGCTTACAGTTCATGAAATACCTTGGGATGAGAATTCAGAGGAAAGAAACATGCCCTCTCTCTGTCTGATAATCAATGGTAATATTTGAGCTTTCAAATACTTCAAAAGTCTTGGCTCTAACAAGCTTCCAGTCTGACTGGATCCAAGGTAGTGTGTTAAGAAACCTGATGGACAACTCATTTTCTCATCCATAGTTCATTTTGATTTGAAGATGTCTGTGGTCCACATCAAGTGTGAAGCTGACTCGATCTGATAACTGGCAATATGACCAATTTTGCAAAAGAGCTTTTGAAAAACTGGCTAGTAGTTCTGAATGTTTAGGGTGAAACACCCTGAATGATCTTGATTTGCAGAAAGCATTGAAAGCATCATTCAAGAAAATGAAACTTCTGAAGTGTTCCCTCTTATACATTCAACAACTGGGGTCTTCAGACTCACTGACAACTTCTGAAAATGATCCAGTTCACCTTTAAGCAACAGTTCAAATGGAGGTCAGTAAACACAAGGAACTGAGAGATGTTAAATCCAGTTCAAAGTAAGGTTGACCTCATCAAACTGCCTATCAGGTGGTTGTCTGTCTCACAGAGAACACACCCCACATTCGAAACAGCTGGTTCCAGTGCAAAAATCAAGGACAACTTTTTGGGAGACTATGTGTCTCTGTTAGTGCTAAGCTTTCTGCAGAAGCTGGTAAAGGTCTGATTCCAGTTGATATCCTTGTCTTGTCCCCATCCAAGCTACTATTCCTGTGGATGTGGAGTTGCAGGGCAAGCTCCAATCACACAGAAGACAACTAAAGAGGCTTTTAAATTAACATTCATTGCTTGCTGACTTTTCCATCCTTTTCAGAATCAGCTGTGGGCTCCCAGACAAGATACTTTTTCCAAACAGAGCTATTCTGGTTCTTCTTTGGTTTTGCAAAGTCAAAGAGAAGGAGTCTTAAACAGATTTTGATACAGCATCCACCTGAGACAAAGGGTACTGATTTTCAGAGGCACAAGCAAGGCTGGGAGCTAGAGGCCATAGCATCCTGAGAGTGAAATCTGATAGGTTTAAGGGCTCCCCACTGCTGCCTTTGCTTCAGCCCTTGAATCAGCCAAAGCAGTTGTTTCTTGCTGCCCAATGATCCTGCTGCAACAGCAGAGTTTTACCTCTTTCAGAGGCAGTATCTTCTAGCTACTGATGAGCTCTTGCTGTCCTACATAACCTCTGCTTCAGGACTGATAACCGCAGGCCAGCAGAGCACCATTGAAAGGTTGCTGACCCCGATCTAGTCCATCCCTTTGCCCTGAAGGCAGTGTCAGCTACACAACCATTCATAGGTTAATAGACTTAAATGCACAGCAGCACTATCATGGATCTACAGCAGTGTGCTCACAG
This sequence comes from Piaya cayana, assembly GCA_013389865.1. Taxonomy (NCBI): domain Eukaryota; kingdom Metazoa; phylum Chordata; class Aves; order Cuculiformes; family Coccyzidae; genus Piaya; species Piaya cayana. The sequence continues at coordinate 312,221 of WAAB01009244.1, read as the reverse complement.
CTGATTTTATTTATTTGTGTATGTATTTGAAGCAAAGATTAGTTAAAAGCCTACAAAATAGTAGGACTTTAATAGCACATCACTGTGGGTTGGCTCTTGGCATAAGGGTGAAAGCCTCTATACAGGGAGGAGAGGGTGAATGCTGCTTGCTTTGGGTATATTTATAGCTGGAAGTTTCTTATTTCTTCCTCTCCATCAGCAGGAAATTGATAGCTCTGAGCCTTTGAGTTACATATTGTATATTTCCTATTTGTATTTAATATTGAAAATGTTTCTTTAAACAGGCGCTCTCTAACATGTTGGGCTCTGAAGCCAAAGCGCTGTTGCCTACATTAAGATAAGAGAGAGATCTTCCCAAATTGATCTCAGCCTTCACCCTGGGCATAGTCTGAAGTGTGATATATTTGCTTAAGACAGGATGCAGGGGAGTACTTACACTTGTGCTTAAATTTGGAACCATGACAGTTTTCCAAAATCAGGATCTCAGCACACTGTGTGGAACTAGGAGGTACCTTTCATATGAGGGTACAATATTATCATGAGTATTCAGTGTTAGCACAGTGCAACTCCATTCTTGACACTTCCATGATGACAATGATGGTAATAATAATAATAACAACAACAACAGCTACAGCAATATTAATACTTACAGGTTGGATCTGCTATATACCCTCTAGTTCCCCTCCCTTCAAATCAGACAAAAAGGAAAATACAAATGAATGAATCATTAAGGTGTATGTATGCAACTGCAATGAACTAATACAAGAACTCTTTCAATGGTTGGGGCTGGAACTAACAATTAATAACTGAAACAGGCACATATATAGAATATTCTGTAATTATTTTTTGTAAGATACCTGACATCCTTGTGGAAGACAGACTCCATCTGTAATTCTGTCCTTGCTTTTCCTATTTGAATTTATATTTATTGAAAACCACTTCACAAACAGGAACTATGGATTTTCCAAGATAACTATCATCAGGACCCACGCTTTGAACAAAAGAAGTTTATAAAGCAGTTATTTTACAGACAGTTTTTAACTGGATACAGATCCTGCAGAAATCCATAAACAAATCCTCATAGCAATTCATATATGGAAACTGAAAGGAAGACAAAGCTTTCACTTCAAAATCTGCTGAGTTTTTCAGATTTGATTTATACCTTGGGTTTCAAAAGATTAACTTTTCTCTTTCAAACTGCATTAATAGCATTAGGCCTCAATTAATCAGATTCAAAATTTGGAAACAAAGAAAGTATTTTGCCTGTGTAATCACTGAGAGGCCATATACCAGGATCTTTTCTTACCAGCCTTTTTAATGATTATTTCAGTCCAGAATTTTTTTTTAAAGGAACCGCTGAAATCTAGGCTTTGAATTTTGTAAATGAGCTTGCTGCCCAATGCACTTCTCGGCAAGATAAGGGCAGAATGGCATTTGCAGAAATGCTTAGCTATCTCTCTAACAATCCTGCTTGGTTGTGGGCCCCTTGGTAACAGCTTGGCAAATCTGCAAAAGGAATGCAACTATATAGTTTGTGTGTGGATTGTTGAGTCATTATAGCCTCCAAATTGCACAGCAGATCATTAATCATAGGCCAAGATAGGCAATCACTGCAGAAACCTGATGAAAAGGCTCCAGAATAATGCCTGCTAAATCATGTTTAACATGCAGACCTTGCCTGTGCAGATATGGAAAGGGGGAGGTAAGGAAAAAAATCATTCCCCTTTTAGGAAAGAAAACTTCTACTTATCTTTGATTTGCATTCAGCCCTCCCTCAATAGTCCTTAAGCCTGTTATTTAATTCATTTTGGTGCCAGGTCCCATCACAAAGCAAAAACCCTAACCAGGACCTATGCAGTCTATGACCTCCAAACCCCCTGTCTTTTCTTGTCAGTTCTATGTCATTTGTGCAGTTGAACTCCACCAATTTGAAATGCTGACCTCTTCCATAGACAACCTTATTCTCCTTGAGTGAAAGAAAGGGCCAAGGCCTACAAACCACTCAAGCGAGAGATGGCAAAAAAAGAGAAAAGTGGTTGACTCGTAAATCAATTTCCACAGCCCACCCAAAACCCACACGGACAATAACGACGGTATTTTTTAAAAGTTGTGTTGTTGTGGTTTTCTTAATTGAGCTCGTTCTCCTTAGAGAAAGTTTTGCACAAAGTAAAATTGTTTGTTCAGGATGGAAAATCAGACTAGAACACACTCACAAACCCCTTCAAATCAGGGTATATTTATATCAGACCACCATTCCCACCTGTCATCCCTGCAGAAAAGGAGTGCAGCCTCACAAACAGGTCTTTGTCTGTGCTGGAAGAGGTGGTAATATCTAAAAAAAGAGTAACAGTTGGGGCACAAACGCATGCTCAGACCACGTAGTACCAGCATGCAGGAAGAGCAATGGTACCTGGCTTTGTGCCGCACAGCCTGTCCACAGAAGGTAGTCATGCAGCTTGGTCTTTGGGCTCCCGCAGCCCCATGCATCCTTGTGCCCTGTACAAAACCCTGGTGTGCCTTAAGTGGGGAAAGAACATGCACATGTATGGGCTTCATTGAGCCAAGCACATGCATTGTGTGACATGTGAGCAAGAACACAAATCAGCTAGAAACCTGCCACCACATAGTGAGGTAAATTTTTAAAGGGACATATTTCACTTCCTATTAGTCTTGTTCTATTTATCTACTCACATGGGAAGGTTTCTTACTCCTCAGGTGGTCTCACTGGATTCAATGATTGTCCTTGAAGAGCAACCGCAGAAACTGTCTGGAACACATCATGCCCCAGGTCCCCATCCCCACTAGCAGCTTTCCATTTTTCAGAGGTCTGGATTTGGCCATGATGTTTCTTACTAGACAGTAACATCTTTGTGTTTAAAGCTAAGCATCCTTAAACAGCATTACCCACCTACCCAATGGGAAAGAGCACTCTTCTTCTGCAAGGCTGGTCCTCTGGTGCAGGGAATGGCTAGTTAGTCTCTATCAGCAGAGGCAGGCACAACCCTCAAGTTTCATATAACCTATATTTCTTTTCATATTTCTCATTGATCGGGCTCAGATTTAAAGGTACCCAAAGTTTAGTGCTGCTTACAACATATGTAGAGAAGTCCATGGCAGAAAAAACTCTCTGTGGGGAATTAAATGCAATAGACCTGACTTTGTTCTCTGCACATCACTGAGTTGCATGTCATTGAATGTGATATGACTGTATGCTACCTTTTTCTTAATTTTTTCTTTCAGTCTCTGGCACGGGCCTTTTTTTGGACCACTCAAAGCTTTCCTCCATCTTCCCTTTATTGAAACAGAATAATCGTACTTTGGGATCTAAAAATCTTTCATACCTTACAAGCAGAATAGAGTGTAATGTGTTGCTACAGAGATAGGAAAGTTACTTCAGAAGAGAAGTACTTACAGTGGAAGGCTAACTCCTCCAAGGAACATGGCCTATTACATTAGATTCTCTCTAAACATCTGTGAAAATGCTGGTGGGATACAGTCAATGGGAGGGGTTCCTCATCTGGGTGAGCAAATTCTCCGAAATAATCTGCCTATGGAACCTGCTTAGCCAATGTGCCCTCATTGGCTCTGTGCTTGCTTGTTGTGGGTCTTACTGCCTCTGAGTCCTTGGGCAGAAGGGAGATTTGGAGCTGTTTATACCACTTGACCCTCCATACAGATGACCTTCCATCATCAGGGGCCAGCTGATGCTAAGCAGTAAATTAAATTCAGTGGCATGCTGTCTTACTTCTCAATGGCTTTTCAGTGTGAGAGCCGGAGTCCATAGAGCAGGGCTCATTACATGCTGCTACAGCAGCTGGAGCCAAGGGGAGTGTCAAGCTCATTACCTTTTATAATATGCCCACCGATGGAGCTAGGTGTGCTGTAGATGGATTTGTCACAAGCCAACACTTTTGTTTGGGGGTGAAGCCCTGCATTAATCTGACAGGCAAGACTCCACATTATGCAAAAGGAAGAATTCAACAGGAAACAGATGCATGTGGAGAAAAATAATCAATGTTTTCACAACCTGTACCTCTGAGTGCAGCAGTATCTCCGGCAGTTGGAAGGACATATCCTCTCCTTCCTCATCTCTTTTTCTCAGCAAATAAAAGCTTGTGGCAAACAACTTGCAAAGTTTCACTCCAGTTGAGTGAAACCCTAACATGTTACAAAAGTTTTCAGCAATAATTTTCTTGACTAATTAGTCAGCTCTGTGTATGTCATCATGTAGCTCAGGATACCAGAGATTACTTTACCTGTCAGTGTCTGAAGTCATACACCAAACTGTATTTAACTATGCTTGTTAGCATGCTAGCACACATTTCCATGCAAAACTAACTTTGCAATGCCTTTTTGCTTGGAGTGCAGTGCAATATTATTTCAGTAATCAATGTGCACTCACCTGAATCTCCATCCTCAAGAAAAAAAATGTAAAGGAGAGAAAATGGCAAAACTAAAGAAGGAAACTAGCCATGCCCAGGCTCCATGGCTAGATAATTAATCTGTTGAATCTGTCCATTAATATGTAGATCTTTTGTGAAAAAAGAATCTCAGAAATATAATGATGATGAAGTCAGAAGAATAAGATCTGTAGCCTTGCTGGCTACTGTCCATACAATTCAGTGGTGGGCAGCTGAACTGGCAAATTTAAGAATAACCCATTTGTCATTGATGATTATTTTCCTGCAAGTTTTGTTGCGTTCTTGAAGGATAAGAGGCTGTTTCTGAACTTCTGAGCTCATTGGCACTTATTGGTTATAGCCACTGGGTTACCAGTGGTGTACCCTGTCTCTGCTAAGGGACAGAGAACAGTTCACAGGGCTAGGAGGTGGGAATGCACCGACATTGTAAACCTTGTCCTTTCTGTGCCCTTTGTTTCACATTTCACACATCCCTGTTAGAAGAAGTAGACTTCTGTATGGTAGGTGGGAACATCACACAGGAATATCACTGAGGTTGCCAATTTTAATTTCCTGTTTACTTAGATAGGTACATGACAAGGATACACATGCCCTGTCTTCATTACAGCAGTAGCAGCTAGCAGGCATGCATTTAACAGTGGAGTTCAATAAAGCACATGCTTCTGGTTGTGTCTCACAGAAGTAGTTGTGCAGCCCTTGCTTCTTTTCATGCTGTGGTGGCATCTGGCACAGCTAGACCCTTGTTTGGGTTATTTAATTGCTTCTTTGCCTGCCTTATGCAAACTGCATTTGTAGCTGGGTCTGACGTGGGCTTTTGGGCACTCGGACCCATGACTGCATTGTATTTAGTAAGCACTCTGCTCTGTCCTGTAGGCAGTATTTCACAAACTCACCCAGTGACTTTATTAAGTTCACTGGTCCCTAATGTTATTGTCACTCTGCACCATTTACCAATACAATTTTCACAAACAAAATTAGTCATTGCAATGTAGGTGTATGGAAGCTGTCCCACTCTGGAAGGATTCATTAAAATTCCCATAATAGTCTCCTTGTCAGGACTCTTGCCTGCTGTCTGGGAAGTATTTCAACAAGTCTGTCCTACTGTTGTGTTAATTAAACATTGTTCTATTTATAAATGCTCCATTGGTCAGTAGCAGTTCCCCACACAGAGAGTGTGAAGGAGTAGTGGTAACTAAAAATGATGTGCCAAGAAGACAGGATTTGGCCACACAGAGAAGCTATGGGACAACCCAGACTGAGCAGAGAGCCCCTTGTGGACTTGCCATTGTTCTCCTATCTGCTCCTGTAACTGGTGATCTTCTGACATGAAATATTGCAGCAGGGGTAGAAGAGAGGAGGTTTACTCACTGTTCTGCTAGTAGCTATTTTATTTCTGTTTGTTAGTACAACATAATCCCTTCATGGTGATTTCCATGGGGTGTTGTAGAAGGTGAAATTGTATCTGAGTTGAGAAAGAGACCAGGTAGGTGAATGGAGGATAAAGTCACCATCCTTCTGTGCTTGTCTTGCGATCCCACCAACCTCCTATACTAGCCACTCACACAACTCACACAAACACTTATCTCTTCTGACATATATGTGGACATGAGAAGAGCAATCTGCCCGAGACCCAGAATGCTACTTGCTGCTATGAGATAATTTCCTGGAGCTGGCACTGCCTGGTGTTCATGGGGGTGTGTGCCAGCATTGCTCTTCCTGTATGCTCTGTTTTACTCATCAGCAACCCTGCTCTGTGCTGACATTCTGCCCAGCAGTACATGGTACTGCTGTGTGGTAGGAAGCCTCTCTCCTTCTCACAGTCAGTGACTTTCTGCCATAGCACCTTGTACTGCATCCTGTGATACTGTAGGTCGATGCTAACCCCATTTCTGCACAGGTGGGGTCAACTGCCGGAACTTTTAACCATTTTTACAGGCTCACTGGCTTCAGAGACAGGAAAAGTTGGCCACCATCCCCACCAGCAGGTCCCTAAGAAGCAAATCTTTGGTGAAGCCTGGGGGCATTTAGAACTCAGATGTGTTGTGTTTGGAATGAGATGCTTCTGAAAGTCATGTCTGTGCTTTCTTCTTGATTTTCTGATCTCCCTCCACCTCACACTATGCCGGTGAGGGCTGTGAGAGTGCTGGGTGAAGATGTATGCAAATAGCTACCTACCCTGGAAGCCGGTTCTAACTCGAGCTGTGGCAGCCCCAGGTGTGAGAAATGATGGAGGCTAAAGAGAAGGCCAAAGTTGTGGAGAGGAAAACAAAAATTTGAGGGCACAAAGTGCAAAATGCTGCCAGGCTCATTCATATACATTCATTTGTCTATAACCTCACCTGGGTGCTCAATTCCAGCTACAACTCATTGAGCATACAAAATGTGTGAGGACCACATGAAACATAGGGATTCATCTGAGCAGGAACACAGCCAGTGAGAGGTGTGAGAGCTGAGCTGAGCTGTATTTGTCTGTTTTTTCCTGGCAGTACCTCAAGTCTGAAACACTCAAGGCCTCCTTGCAGGCTTAGGGCCCATAGCTAGGCAGACTGACCTGATGGGCATTATAGTAACCTAAAAAAATGTGTTCTGCTATGAAAGTTAAAACAGGATGAAGTAAAGTGTGTCCTACTACCTGTTCTTCAGCCTCTTGGGTCAACAGCTCCTAATGCAGTTTGTATGGCATGGAGGAATACGCACAGACACTGTTTAGAAACTTCCAGTAAAAATCTCAGGTCTTGGAAGAAACCCTTCATATGAAAGGCTCAAGAGGTTATTAATAACCCAACACTTGTAGACCAGCATTCTGACATTATCCCATCCATTGCCTGGAAGCTATTGCTCTCCTGCAGTGACACAGCAGTGGATGCAGGAGAGACTGTAGGGTTTGCATCAACTAGTTATATCCTCATTTGCTGGTATACCCTCAAGAGATGCAACAGTAAAGATGTCCAGTACAGTGAGGTGTTTAAACACGTGTTTAAATGTAACTTATACCTAAGAAAGTAGGTCAGCCTCCTGCCTTGCTCATATCTCCATAACCCTCTTGCAAGCCCTTGGCAAACGAGGGTGAGGAACCTCTCCAACCTATTTCCTGGGCTGTATTTGTCCTAGATGAGATGTAGGACTTTACTCTCCTGCACTGTCAGTCAGGTGCCTTTCAGGAGCACTACATTCACTTTTCTAAGTGCGCATGTGACTTATTGTTTATTCAAAAACAAATCAAACAAATTCCCTCTCCTATTCAAATCAAACTGCAATGATAAGAAAGGCTCGATTTTCAGTCCTATTAGCACCAATTGATGTCATCCCTTGACTTGACTGTCTTTATTTCACATACAGGTGGCTTTTCTTTTTCTGTTTTCTTTTTCTTTTTTTTTTCTTATTTAAAAATGTCATCACCACTTAATTAGCAATGCATGGTTACCTGAAAGTAAAAGCAAGCCTATTTTAGGCCATATGGCAGGGATTTAATCTGCCCTGTCATGGTACAATCCTGTCGAAATGGCTTCCCTTTTCAGTCAAAACAGCATTTCACACTACTTGTCCTTTCCTGTTCCAGAGTAATATAGACCTGCTAGTGTAGCAATGGCAAATTAAAATAACTCACAGCTCCAACCATTAGCAGAGGTGTGGCTGTGGAGGGAGGGAGCAAGGGCAACACCATCCCAGAAGGAGAATAGCATCCCAGAAGAAGAACAGGGGGTCTTTCTGTGATCTGCTTCTGTGAAACTGGACCAAATGAGTTCAGGCTCCATTTCAGAAGACAATTCCCACCCTACCACAAAGACCTAAACTACTCCACTGGGGCTGGTTGTAGGTGTCTTTGTGATTTTTCCCTTTCCTTCCTCAGTGATACCAAGAGTTTATAAAAGCTAAAAGCAAGAAAAGTGATGTGTTGTTGCAAAGTAGGAGTGATCAGCAGAAACCCTAAGCAACTAGGCTGCTGCATTCTTTTACAGGATCCAAGGGAGAGGTGAAATACATGGGCTGATGGGTGACATTTTCAAAGGTATTTTGCTCCCAAGCAGCTTACAGGTATGATGTAGGACAACATACAGAAGTTTGCTCTGATGTATTAGGGGAATTTTCGCTCTTCCGAGAAAAATACATAACTGTCTCTTTCTTTCTGGAGTGGTAGGTGAAGAGCACAAACAGGACTGAATCCTGTTCACAGTGGGATGAAAGGAAACATGGATTGTCTGTCCCCCAGAAAAATAAAGTACATTATCAATATGCACTGGCTTTTCGCACAGCACTTCTTTGCACAGGAACAGAGCCTGGAGCAGTGACTGTGTCTGTCTTGCCAACTCTCTAGCATTCTCCTAATGCTGCATATCCCCAGGCACTTTTGAGGGGTCTCGGTTAAGGATTTGTGGATCTCAAGCTAAAACAGATTGAGATGGGACCAAATCATAGCCAGCAATGAGCTAGACAGCTTTCCCTTATCTGTCTTGCTCTGCGTGTTTATCCAACCCCTCATTTTGCAATTAGAATAGTGGGTACCAGGTAGCTGGGTAGAGGGGGGAAAAGGGTCCTCATGGAACCTCTCCCCTCTCCTAATAGTTCCTTGCGCTTGCCTAGGAGAAAGGTGTTGGAGCCAATGAAAGTACCAGCACTCCATGGGTCTCTCTTTCTGCTTACACCTTTCTGGAGGTGTATCTGCCTCCAAAGCTGCAGGGAATGCTTGCCTTCTCCAAAGAATCACAGAAGCACAACATTGCCTGGATGCACTGTGCTGCTCCAGAGTGTGTATGGGATGAAGGGCTGGGCCTCGGCCCCCAACACAAGAGCCCTTTCCCTGTGGGATATACAGGAATCACACAGGTCTCTAACCACAGGCAAAGTCTGACTTGATTTTTACACATGTTGTCTAAGCTGTGTTACTGTGTCCTCTTCCTGCTATCAGAGATTTGGAGATCTTCCATTTTTTTCATTCACTTCAAATTTTGCTCTAATTTTATTTTTTCAACTCACATGTAAATACTACAATACACAGCAGTACTCTTCCCCGTTCATCTCCCTCGCTCTGCCCAGCAAGAGGCTTGCTACAAAGCTGCACAGTACTGATTTGGTCATTATCAGATATTAATATATGTATGTATTTGCAATGGGACAACAAAGGCAAAAAAGGGGAAAAAAATGTGACTCAAGTGATGGTCTGAGGTTTTGCTTACAGTAAAAAAAGAAGCAGAGCACTCTTATAAGTGAGATTCTTGGGAAAAATCTGTGCTTTGGCCAGGAAAGTCAAAGTTGAGATGCTCACTTACAGTGAGTGCAAGGGAGGCTTTAAACAGTTTGGTGTCCCTGTTAGTAGGTATTTCACCAGGGGAAATAGGTTGAGTATATAAGTAGTGGGTTTAGAGAGTTGAATCTGTACATCTGAAATACGTTTTCCTAAAAAAACCCAAAGAGCAAGATAGCTCTGATGCTATGCAGGAGCACATCTCTTCTGACATGAGGTGTTGCAGCCCAGCTGTGGATCAGCCATGCTGGACATCTACATCCACAGACATGGAAACTTCGAAGCAGGACTTTGGAGAGAGCAGAAAGCAAAAGGTGATAACAGCTCTGCTGTTTTGTCAGGCACTTCACATACACTTTGAAGGATCAATGCAGGACAGGGTTGAAGATGCAGAGAGGCACTGTACATGACTGTCTTGAGAGAAAATGTAATTCTGGAGCACCAGGCAGAGGGAAAAATACCAAAAGCAAATACCCCATTGCAGGTCCTTCCCCTTTCTTTTTTCCAGCTTTTGGATGGACTGCGAAGACAAGGGGAACTGTTGACAGCCTAGGCCTGTCCATTTGTCTCTCTCTCTCTACTTCTCTGTCCCTAACCCCCCTCCCTCTCCCCTCCCGCCGCTCTGGAGGGTGGAGGTGCAATTCGCTATGCCAGTTTTTTATTTCCAGCACGCTTGACAGGCTGGGCGAGGAAGGCGTTAATGTTTTCTGACAGGCCCCCTCTAATTGTTGGAGCTTTTCTTCTCTGCCTTTTCTGTGAAATTCTGACTTAGGCGAGCAGCATAACAAAATGCTCTGGCATTGAAATGTGCACTTGCACTACACTAGGCTCGGGGAAATAGCATTATTCATGAAGATTTTCAGCTGTTTTTGTCTTTTAACTAACCTTTGAGTTTGATCAGAGGCTAGCCGGGCTCCCTTTTTCAAAAGGCGGTCTTGGCAACCCGACAATGGAGCCAAACTGTTTTCCCTGTTAAAGAGATAACTATGCCGTTGAGTTGGTACATGGGGGAAATTAATCTTCAGGCGCATACAAATGATAGCTTTACCTCAGTCTGCAATCGCCTGCGTGGGATTATTAATAGGACGGGGGTAAGGAGCAGGAGAAATTCAGTCTGGGGCNGGAGGGAGGGAGCGCTTCTCCCCGCTCCCCTTCCCGAGAGGCGAGGAGGGTGGGGGAGAGTCCCAGAACTTCCAAGGCGAGCTAATCCCTGAATGCACCAAGTAACAACGCGCTGCGTTATCGGAGCCGGAGCCGCCTCGCCTCCCCTTGGGCAGGTGCCCGCTCGCCTCGCGTGCGGCGCGGCCGGGGCTGAGCGGGGCGGCAGCTGCGGAGGGAGGGAGGGATGGAGGGAGGGAAGGAGGGA
>WAAB01009244.1:207371-295550 GCA_013389865.1 Piaya cayana | reverse complement strand
GGGGGGGGGGGGTGAGACACAGAGAGAGAGTGAGAGAGAGAGACCTGTCCGGGGACCCCAGCGCTGCTCGATGCCGTGTCCTCCTGCTCCCCGCCGGGGATTGAGGGTGACTCCTCGGGGCGCGGCTCCCGTACCTGCCCGGCTTTGGATGGAGGGGAGAAAGCTCTGGAACGGTGTGTGCCCACGGGGGAAGCGCCCTCGGCAGCGCCGTGTGCGAACTTCCCCGCGTTGTGGGACGGTTCGGCTGCCGTCCCTGGGAAGCACCGGGATCACAGAATCGCTAGGTTGGAAAAGACCCCACCGGGTCATCGAGTCCAACCATTCCTATCAAACACTAAACCATGCCCCTCAGCGCCTCGTACACCCGTGCCTTAAACACCTCCAGGGAAAGTGACTCAACCACATCCCTGGGCAGCCTGTGTCAGTGCCCAATGACCCTTTCTGTGCATTTTTTTCCCCTAATGTTCAGCCTAAACCTCCCCTGGTGGAGCTTGAGACCATTCCCTCTTGTTCTGTCCCCTGTTACTTGGGAGAAGAGACCATTACCCTCCTCTCTATAACCTCCCCTCAGGTAGTTGTAGAGAGCAATGAGGTCTCCCCTCAGCCTCCTCTTCTCCAGGCTAAACAACCCCAGCTCTCTCAGCCGTTCCTCATAAGGCCTGTTCTCCAGCCCCTTCATCAGCTTTGTCGCTCTTCTCTGGCCTCGCTCTCTGGGCTCTCTCTTTGGAGCCTCATCCACCCGTCCTTTAAACACCTCCGGGGAAGGTGCCCGGGGTGCCCGGTACCGCTCCGTTAGCTCTCCGGGCGGTGCCGCCGAGCCCGTCGGGGGCTGCTCCCCGTTAGCCACCGCAGCCGCGTGTGCTCGGCCCCGCTCGGCCCCGGCAGCTCGGGACAGCGGCGGGGGAACCGTGCGGGTGTTGGGAGGGCGCCGCGCAGGGCAGCGATGTGCACGGCCCAGGGAGAAGTCACCTGCGGTTACCCCTTGGACGTGCTGAATGCCGAGGCGAGAGCTTGTCTGGAAAGAAAGAACGAACCGATCCCCCCCCCACTTGGTGTGTCCGAAGTGGATGGGACCAGGAAAGCCTGAGTGCCGCAGTACTTCGGGGGAGGGAGTTTGTCTCATAGGGCGGCATAAAATCTGTGTGTCCTAAGCAGAACAAGCAGATGTGGAGATAAGCTCTCTCTTTGGAGCCAGAGCCCATTTCCCAGGTCCCCTTCTCCACCTGAGGCAGCCCCAGGGAACTTATTGAGCAGCCTATAAAGTGGGAACGGGTCACCACCTTTCCAAGCGGGCAACAACATTTGCTTGTAACTGGGGAGTCAGGATGGACCTGACCAATTGCAAGAGAAATTAATTCTACTTCCAGGTGAACTTTCACTTGGGGCTCAGGGCCAAGTGTCAAAAAGTAGCGCTGAGGCGCTGGGAGTTTGTGGCTGGCATGACTTGGGTCTGCCTGGGGTGTGGGGAGCCCGGGAGACATGGCCAAGCTCAGCACTGGAGCGTGCTGGTGGCCCTGTGGTTGGCACAAGCAGCCGTGAGGGTCTTCTCTTCCTGCCTTGTTGCCTTCCTGCCTTTTACATAAACATATATCTGTGCCAGCTTTAACAGATTTCCTGCATTCAGCCTGGCTGAGAGAGCTTGGGTTTGTTTAACCTTGAGAAGAGGAGGCTGAGGGGAATCCTTATTGCTCTCTACAACTACCTGAAAGGAGGTTGTGGAGAGGAGGGTGCTGGCCTCTTCTTCCAGGCGACAGGGGACAGGACAAGAGGAAATGGCCTCAGGCTATGCCAGGGGAGGTTTAGGCTGAACATTAGGGAAAAAAAAATTCACATAAAGGGTCATTGGGCACTGGAACATGCTGCCCAGGGAGGTGGTTGAGTCACCTTCCCTGGAGGTGTTTAGGGCACGGGTGTACGAGGCGCTGAGGGGCATGGTTTAGTGTTTGATAGGAATGGTTGGACTTGATGATCCGGTGGGTCTCTTCCAACCTGCTGGTTCTATGATTCTATCTCCACCTGTCCCTGCACCTCTCCACTCTGAAAACTCGGAGATATGTGCTTTCTAGCCCCTTAAAAAAGCAGAGTAGTGGTCTGACACTCCTGCCATGAGTGAGATTATGGCTCTAGAAAGTCCCTGGCAGGTGGCTTTCAACTGTGATGTGCAGTTCCTGTTCAGGTTTCAGTGGAAATGAGTGCAAATTAAGCCCTGCTTTGCTGCTGGCCTAATTGCAGCATCCTGGAGCTATAGAGGTTACTTCTCATTTGCCACTGGATCCTTCACCACGGCTGGGCGTGTGAGTTTAAACAGCAACATCACATGGTAGAACCCTGATGTGCACCTGCTAACTAGTCTGTCTGTCTTTTTTCCCCCTATTTTAATGTGGCAACTTTTAATACCTGTGTGATGAAAAAGGCAAAGTTGTTCTGTCTTGTCTAACTTCTATCATATTTCCTTCAGGACTCTCTTCACTGGTCACTGAGTTCTTTTATGATTTTTTGCCTACTGCCTTGTCACATGTGAAGCCTATTAAATTATTTTATTCTTTCTTGGGCAGGGGAGCCAGACCCATGCAGAATAAAACATTCAGTTTTATTTTTAGTATAGTAAGCACTTCTTCAGTTCCAGGTCTTCTGTTTGTTCAATACCTCATCTGACATCAGAATTCCCTGCACTGGAAATGTTTGTTGCATCATTAGGTCTTCCTTGTGACATTACAGGAATAATAAACAGCAATGAACCAGTGTTGCTATTCGCACCCTTGTGCTTTTGGAAGCAGCAACAGAAATATCTAAATAATTGCAGCCCTGTGAACTATACACACAAAGGATATATATATAAAAACTATATAAACAAAGTAATTCTTCTGGAATTCTGGGAGCACTAACAGAAGGAGATTCTCGCCATTTTACCCTGAAATGGCAGAATGAGACTGGAGTTTCTTGGTCTCTCCTTCTTGGGTCTCACAGGGCTCTTTAAAAGGCAAAAGACATGAGTCCCAGTGGTCAGCGAGTCTAACTTGCATATAATTTTGCCTCTGTGGCTCCGTCCCCCCTCTGCTTCCCCTGCTCCGGGGGTGGAGGTGGGGGGGAGGGCAGAGCCTTTTCCTCCCTTCGCCTAGCACGTCCCTCACCATCCACGGCCACCACGGAGAAAAATCACCCCTCGCCTTGTCCGAGGTAATGCCAATCTTGCCAGTTCCCCTGTCTGCTCACTAAGCAGAGTAAGAGATCTGGGACTGCCAGATTTATAGATAATAAATATTGTTTCAAGGTCCCCTGCCTCCACCCACTTGTATGCACAGTCCTGCACCTGCACTTTGAAATTCTTAATTCTAACATAATGATAAATAGCCCTTGCCCTTTTCATTGGGCTTTTTTTTTTCTTTTTTATTTCTTTTCTTTTCCTCTCCCCCTCTCCTCCTTTATTTTATCTTGAACTCTCATTATTTTATAGTGGCTTTTTTGTGTGCTTAAATTGTAGCCACACTCATGAGGTCTTTTGAAGTCCCTGCTTTTTTTTAAAAAAAAAAAAGTTTAGTATTTTTTTTCTTCCCCCACCCCCATCCTCCCGCCCCTTTTCTTTTTTTTAAAGGCCATTNATAAAGTAAAAGGTCTTTCATGGTAAACAAAACCAGCTTATTCTCCACATAGAACACATGAATAGCTGGAAAAAAAAACTTACAATAAATGGTGCATTTTTTTCTCTGCTGGGTATAGCATTCAAGATCAGTCCAGTATTCAAGAAGCAGTCCATTTTTTGCTCAGCAAGAGAGTTTAGAAAAGAAGCGTGGGGTCTATTCAAGGATCTTTTCCCCCTTCACAATTGCTGGGCTTTATGAAACCTATCTTCCATGCCTTGTCAGAGTATTTCTGGGGACCAATTAGTGCTTTGTTGCAAGGCTTCTTTGCTGAATCTTTGAGCAGCAAGAAAAAGCTCTCTTGAGTCTCCCCTTATTTTGACTATTTCAGTCATTACTCAGTGTAATAATTAATATGACAACTGGACGCTGAAGTTTGTATAGGAACACCTCGGCTGCAGGAGAGAGCGTGCAGTGGGTGGTAACAAGCTACAGATCAGACCGAGAAGCCACACACACAAGGAAGAGAAAAAAAAAAAAAGAGACAGAGAGAATAATGAATGAAAAGAAGGAGAAAGAATAAAGATAAATAAATAGTTGGCGCAACCTGAAGAAATGTAATACAGTCTTGGAAGGCAGGGGGGGTAAGGCATGGGGGTTGGGGGCAGCTACAGAGGGAAACTTGTTTTGGAACACTTTCTATATGAATATAATTTTCAAAACTTTGCTACTTTCAGAAGGCAGAAAAGTGATTTTTCAAGAAGCATCTGTCTACACTTCTGCATACTTGATGAACTTTAAAGTCTCTTCCTAAGTGTCCCTGGACAAGAAAGAGGGGCTTTGAGGACTAAACTACGTTCATGAATAATTGTTGGACATCCCACCCAGGACAGACAGAGGCTAGTTCTCCGGGTAGCGAATCCTGTGGGTTTTCTTAGGGCTGTGTCCTCTACAAGCAGTATAAAGCTTGTGCCCCAAATGAAGAATTAAAAATGACGTTTGACCAGGGACGCTGCCGAATTCTTTTCGAAGGGCGTCTAGGGAAGATGAACACTCATCACTTTGCAGACATTTCTTGGGCTGCCAATTAGGGCATAATAAATAATTAGAGGTTTTAAGCATATTAGATACAGCTCATGCTAATGAGCTGCATCAGGTCTTGTGCTAACCCGAAGTGACAGTTTGCATATAGGGCTGGGAAAGAAAAAAAAGAAAAAAAAAAGAAAATAAAAGAATGGTCAGCGGCGGCAGTCGGGTCTTCCCTCACCCCCCAGCCCCGGTCCCGGCTGTTTCGCCCCTCGCCAGCCCCTGTGCGGCCCCGGCGAGCGGCCACGCGTCCCGCGTCCATCACAGCCCCGGGGGATAAATCACACCGGGCTGCCCCTCCGCCTCCCCCGGCAACGCTTTCGAAATTTTGGAGTCGGAGTGTGCGTGTGTGTATATATATTTTTGTTTATTTATTTTCATTCTGCGCTTCCGAGACGGCAGGAGGGGCGGGATGGGGGGTATGGATAGTGCCCGCCTCAGCCTGGGAGGCGGAGACCCCCCTGTTCCCAGGGTTGGGCGGCAGGGGTAGCCGCCGGGGTGGGGGGGATGGAGGGGGGTGTCCCCCCATGTCCCTGCCGTGAGGACACAGTGCCACCTCCCGGCCACGCCGTGCTCCGGAGGGAAGAATAGTGCAATCGTTTGGGTTGGAAGGGACCTTAAAGATCATCTAGTTCCAATCCCCCTGCCATGGGCAGGGACACCTCCCACTGGATCAGGCTGCTCAAGGCCCCATCCAACCTTGAACACCTCCAGGGATGGGGCAGCCGCAGCTTCCCCTCTTACAGTGAAGAAATTCTTCCTCATGTCTAGCCTAAATCTACCCCTCTCCAGTTTATACCAGTTCCCCTTCCTCCTATCGCTACAAGCCTTTGTGAACAGTCCCTCCTCAAAGAATAAGATGGGTAAATCTCTGGGAAGGGGTAGGGGTGCAGCCCAAAAGCATTTAGCAGCAGGTTGCAGGAAGTTTTGGGGTGTCCTGGCTCTACAAGGGTGGGCAATGTGGCTGAGCAGTTTTACAGCCTCAGTGTAGACTGGGGTATGACAAAGAGTAGTCTGGCTGGCACGTGAAGGAGAGCTACAGCACCTAGAGAACTCTGGTAAACACATACACAGTATTGGTAACGGAGACTCCCCCTCCTCATACACACACACATGAAACATTCCCCCCACCCCTGAGCTATTCACTGAATCCTCATTTTGGAATAATTTGTGAGCTTCTGGTTTTGCTTGAAAAGCCTCCCTCTATTGCTCACTGCCCCCTCAAATCTACTGGGATGTCCTTAACCAGCACAGAATGAATAGAGCTCCCGTCTCAGAGTCCTTGCACGGGAAGCCACATCTGTGCCCAAAACAGCAGACACGCAGCTCTGGGGAAGCTGCCACTCTGCAAATACTGGCTAGAGGCAGAGGCAGGAAAGAGCAGTCTGAAAAGCAGCCAAAGTTCGTGGCCCTTTGAACTTGCATCATGCCAGCAAGGGGAACCTGCCAACTTTCAGTGCAAAGAGCCCTCTTAGTTGTGGCTGAGCAGCACAGCCAGGACTGGACGCGTGTGATGCACGTGTATGTGTGTCCCAAGAACGTGTGCGTTTTCAAGGCTGAAAAGATGCTTTTACATGGAAGCAAGGATGTGGGACACCAGTGCATATCTGCATATGGTTGAAAGGAGTGGGGTTGCACAGTGCTGCAGCGAGAGTCCAGAGCAGGATTAGCGGACCCAAAGCTCAGGTTCTCACTCAGAGTATGGGGAACCAGGCACATTGAGCAACTTGAAACACAAGTTGGGAATGGAATCCCAGTTAACAGGGGGATGAACCCACATGTTGAATAAGTACTTCAAAGAGGACAGGGAAGCTCAGGTGATTTGGGCTCTGAAATTGTCCAAGGTAACCAGTACTGATGCAATCATGTGTTCATACTGTAATGGCACTCGTCACCCACCTACCCCATCTCTATTCCCCTCAGCTTCAGAACCAGAGAAACTGAGAGTTCCTCCTGGCAAGAAGGATCATTGCTTCCCCAACCAGTGCTTTTTGCTGCCAGGCAACTTCTGGCAGTCCAGGCTAATCAAACAGTGAACTGGTGGCAATACACTGGTGATATTATGATGATTATGTAGCAGTAAGAATAAGAGATAAACTTGCAATATAAAATGAAAAAGTAGGGGACAGGAGGACTCAAAATTGATATTTATCAGGGTTTGGCACATTTGGTATTTTGCATACTCAGGATTTCACTTTGCCTTGCCATTACTGACAGGGTAGAGAGAATACAGTGTAATACATAAGAAAATGAATGGGAGAAAGGAGAAAAGGAATGAAAGTCAAAGAGAAAGGAAAAAGATTGATCAAAGGCTAGTGAAAGGAGGAAAAAAGAAAGAAAAATGAAGGTGCAAACAAATGACAGAAGAAATAGTTTATGAATTTGGATGCCACAGCTATTTTGGCCAGCATGAGAACATGTGTTTAAGTCTTTTAAATTCTAGTTGAAAAATACACAAGGTAGCAAGGCATGGTGTGTGGAAAGCAAACAAGACTAGTTGCTCGAGGCTGTCCTGCCCTGAACAGGGACTGCTTTAATCAGGGTTGTCACTGTCTTCATCTCACTGTTTCTCTTTTTTTTCCCAAGGTGGCCTTCAATATCCCTGTCATGAGTAAAACTGTGCCTGGTGCAGCACAAACAGGACTCAGAATACTGCCTACTGTAGTGAACTTACTGAGTAGTTAAAAACCAGTAGTTTTTACATTGCTGGCAACTATTAAGCTTAACCTCCCTTTCCCCTACCACTTCATTTCTCCCTACCCCTACCTGCTGCCACTGTGTCAGTAGGACCTAGTGTGTGGTTTGTGTATTATATTTGGCTGCCTACCTTGACTCAACACACCATTAGTGCATACCCATACAGTCTTGCTTATCACTCCTGAAAGTAACTTTCTGCCTCTACAGGCAGCCACAGGATGTACAAATCTCATGGTTTAGCCACAGCCTAGTTTGCTTGGCATCTAAAATGTGAGTGGTTGTGGTGGTCCCAATTCCCTCCTCCTACCCCCAGAAAAAAATACTTGTATACTAAAACAGCTTTAATGAAATAATAATAATAATGAACAAAGCACTATTAATAAGAAAATAATAATATGTATACATATATACAAAATTTTGCTTGCCTCCACCCCAATTACATAACCACAAATGCAGGTACAGGGACACGGTCTGTGACTGGACTCAGTAGCAGGAACTGGGTTCAGGAATGTGTGAATTCAGGATCAGGGCAAAAAACCAGATGAGGTCTTCATTGGATGTCGGCCATCAGAGAAGAGAGAGTGACTCTTATGATCGCTCAGTTTTATACTGAGTATAAAACTCACACCTGCAGGTGTGATCCTTTTTTGCCTCTTTAGCATTCCACCAGCTTGAGGATGGCCTTGGTTTCTATAGAAATAAGCATAAGCGATGGCCATATCAATGGTCCATGTTATCAGTTCTAGAAAGAAGCACTGTCTGAAAAACATGTAGTTAACTTTCAGAAAATGCAGTTACTTAAACGAGACTTAGCTGAAGTTAGAGAACTTATTGTGCTTTAGCTCAAACCCGAACAACAAACAAGCATCTTTTCTGAAAGACGTATGTATTCGCACCCAAAGCACTGAGTTGTTTCAGATGTATGTTACACAGTTGATAATTTAAGCGGGCTGGATTCTGACTCCACAGTCATGGAGTTCAACATGGTTTCAGACTGAGACCTCTGACAGAGGCTCCACTCAGTTTTCCTACCACAAGACTGATTAGATTGAGTAGCTACTGGACTTTGTAAATATCAATAGTTCATGGTAGGTGTTTGTGAGTATTCACCAATCTGAGTTTGCACTGGTGCATGCAGTAGAGCTTCCCTCAAGGCTAAAATAAGTGTAAAGACATGATTTCTCTATCCCACAGAATCTATCTTCATCACAGAAATACAATGAGATTAGCTGACTTGACCATTTCCCTTGGCACAGATTTCATCTTTCCAAATAGCAAGATAGATATTTGACAAGTTGTTCTTTTTTTTCTTTTTTTTTTAATTTGGTTTTCCTTTTTTTCCCACCTGCCCTCTGTATTCCTTAAACTCCTTTGGCGACTCTTTCTAAATTAAATCTGGGCTCTTTTATACCAGTCCTTTACCAACCTTTTCTGTGATCATTTATGCCCCCACCCCATTCTCCTTGTAGCTCTCCATGGCTATGAGCACACATAGATCTTCTGCAGTCCTTCTGCATCCTCCTCCCTCTAGCTCTTACCTACTCTTTTCTACCTGGGTTTTTTTTGGTTTTTTTTTCCCCCTTTACCTTCTTCCCTTTCTCCATGTGGAGACTCATATCCCAGTGTGAGGTTTATGCAGCTAATCCTGTCTCATGCTTCGTTTACACTGTGTCTCTCTCTCCAACGTATGGTGTATGGAGCAGTGTCTCCTGCTCTCTGACCTCTTGGATACAACCCAAAAAGTCCTACTAAAGAACAAATCCCTCAGCTGCTGAACTGTGCCACAGGCCTCCCTGGCTCGTGTCTGGCACCAAAAGAGTGGATCCTAGAGAACATCTGATCTCTAGTCACGTGGATTGAGCCCTAGTGAGAAAACCACCTGAGGCTGAACACACACACCGTGCTGGGAATGGAGAGGGTGAACTGAAGATGATGTGTTGACATGCAAAAATGAAAACAGCAGCTGATGTTGATCAGGAGGAGGAAGGCTGTTAATTCAAAGCATGCAGCTCACCCACATTGGGAACAGATAACAACAATGTGCTATGCACCAGAGTGGGGCTTGCAGGGGCTGGCTGGTATGGAGTATCTTGTCCGTGTGCCAGGGTTGGGTGGTGGAGGGGGCGTGTAGGGAGAACGCCCCCTTGGCATGGTGTCTAGGGGAGGGAGCTGGGGAAGGGGAGGAAAAGGGTTGGCTTTGCCTCACTTGCTCCACTTTAAATACCTTTGCATAGAGCTCTGTAGTAAGGTCAGAAGGCTTCACTTGCAGCATTGAAGGGGTCTTTCTGTGTGGGTATCGCTGCCTCTGAAACATGGATGCACAGCACTGCAAAATGAATGGTGACCCTTTCCAGGTAAGTGATGGGGTCTGTGTGCCCACTTTTTTGCAGGGAAATCTGTGGCTGCCTCCCTCCTGACCCCACCATGCTTGCAAATCTTGTTCCACTGCTCTCTGAGAGGCAGTGTGACCCAAGATGGCAGGAAATAACACACCTGTCTCAATGCTTTTTGGTGCCTGGTTACTATTATTCTCCCTTTTGGCAGCTGGCATACTTACCTGTAGTAAATTGCACTGGCAAAAGTGCAGAGAGAACAAAAAAGAATATTGCAACAGTATCCTTGCAGCTAATTAGAGGTCTTAAAGCTGTGTGATGAAGGCAGGATGTTGTGTCTTGTTGAAGGAAAGCAGCTGAAGTTACGTGTTTTTCTGGCAGAGTTATTTTTTAAATTTTGGGACTCTGATATCCTCTTTAAAAATATTTACTGATTTACTTTGAACCCTTTGCTTTGGTAAGTACAGGCAAGTCATGAAGCCCATGTCTTTTGGTTACACTCTACAGTCACTGCAGGGGCAACTAATGTAACCTGAGTCTAGCATGGTTAATTATTAGGACCACATTCTGCAAGTGTGTGTCCTATGCAATGCTACTGAAGCCAGTGACAAATTGCAGAAGAGGTGCAAAAAAGGGCTTCAGTCTTGACAAGCCTTTTTAAGAGCAGAGCTGTCAAGGAAGCTTGTTTTCCTACTGTTCTGCGTGCTGAGGCTGAACTCCCTCAACAATTCTCTAGGGTCTCACTTTGCTGTTTTACCCAGATGTATAATTGTTTGTTCCCAATTATATCTATGTGAGCTGGGCAGTTAAATGCCTTAAGAAAACTGACTTGGAAACTAGTTACATTTTCAAAAGTAGCTTAGGAATCTTCTTTCCTTTGAAATATACCCTGCCCCCTTATTTTCCTACTATTTTGTATATCTAGTAAGTTTGGAACTTGTTACACAGAGGTGGACTTTTTCTCCTATCGCAATTGCATGAAAAACTTGCTTTGGCTTTAATAGCATTGGAATTCACTCTGAAAGGCTTTATTTTACCATTTAAAAATGGATTAGAAGACTGGCAGGTCTGTGTTATTGACCTCCAATGGTGCCACGTGTCAGAAAGACAGTATCAATCTATGTGTGAACTGGTAAACTAAAAATGCTGCTTTGCATAGCATTCAGGTAAACCCATACTTGCATCTACACATCACCTATCTTTGAGATTGTACTAACTCCAGGAATAGATGTTCATGTTCATCAGCTGATTCTTATTTTGCTTCCTGAAATTTTTTTTTTAAAAAAGGAGGTGGAGCAAAATTAAGGCTCAATTTGTTCTATACTACATTTATAAATCACACGTACATGTCACAGAGGCAATATATCAATAACAGTGAAATAATTTGTTCTATTCTAAAACATAAAAATAATCTGAGCAGTAGAACTACTCTGAAGTTGGAATTCCTCTCCATATGTTGAAAACCAAGAAATTAGAATTAGAATTGAGAATGAACTGTGATCAACAGCTAAAGCCATGCATAGGAATGTGGGTAAATGTGGGTACCTATGCATATGTTCATGTGTATTACCTCCAGTGTATATACTGATGTATATTGTCTTCAGTATGTACTGATGTATACTGATAAGAACTATGTACTGGGAAAACAATAATTTTAATCTTACCCTTTGCCATGAAACCTTTCATCGCTGTGTACAGGCTCAGGCATAAACTAATGTTTATATGAAGATCTTCTGGTGAATTGAGTGCCTATGCAGATGTGCAAAAAGTTAAGCAAGTACCACTCTGTCTGCAGGATTTGTGCTTACTCCCTACTGCATTGTGTGTTATTTTTAAGCACCAGCATACATCAATTTACAAGAGTGGGAAAATGAGTGAGCATAGACTGAAAGTGACTGAAGTCAACAAGTCAAGGCTAGTGACCAATGAGAATCAATCTGTATTGGAAAGAGGGTTTTTAAGGCATTTTTGGGTGATCTCATGGTATAAAGAGATCAATTAACACCAGAATTGCCTTGAAGGATTTGAACCTTGCATTATAGCCACAAATTCTTCCTTTGTCACACAGAATCAAGTTAACTTGCATAGAAGTTGGACCTCACACGTGCCTTGGCCAGAGTATTTTAAATATATAACTGTATTGCTTTTAGAACTCTTCCAGTGCAGACCATGGAAACCAAATTCTTGGTCTGTTGGGCAGAGACTGGTGTAGCACAATTCTACCCTTAAGATCAGTTTTGGTTGTGGTGGGGGAAATAAAGAGGATGAATCAATGCATAGACAGCATTCCAGGTGATAGTTTTGGTTATACCATGATAAAATTTCTGGACTACTGTTGTTTGGTTTGCCTTTTGACAGACTTCCATTGTTGTTTTCCCTTCTGGTTGCTTGAGGTGGCTTTCACTAGACAGCTGTCACATCACTCAGAGCTTATTTACCTCTTGGTGCCCACCCCAACTTGGTGAAGACCCAGGAGACACAGGGATGCTGTGAGAATTGTCACAGTTGAACAGGTGACAACCTTCTCTCTGGTACATAAACCAAATATTTTTAATGCAGTTCCCATTAGAGGTTCTCCACAGAGATGGAAAACATTTGGATAATATTTTCAATCTTTGAAAATAAAGTCAGATAGAATAATCTTTTGCCAATCTCCAGCAATGAAATCTCAGGTTAGTGACAGTCTCAGAGACACTCTGAAGAATTAGGAATTATTTACTTTACAAAAGAAGGCAGTTCCTTTTAACACAGCCTCATAAAATCTAGTCTCACCAAGAACTTCATGATTTCCAGGAAGCTGGATTTGATTATTAATTTGTCTGCTACAAAAACTCTTTGCTAACTACAATATTTGGGAATTAAGAATAGTTATATTCTGATTTATATGTTAAATGAAGCAATAGCTATAATGAGGACAGGTTCTGACTGAAAATACAGATCTTCATGAAGAAAAATTGAATGGTTACCTTGAGTCGAGTTTTGGCCCAGGACTTGTTACATCAGTACCCATCTGTGTTGCAGATGTCTGGCATGATCTTTGAAAAACCAGCCAGGGGCAACTTGCCCAAGGCTAGTAGATGTTTAAAATGCCCAACAAATAAGGCATTAATGTGACTTCAAAAAGTTTATGATGGTTATGCATTGAATTTACTCTGACATCAGAAAAAATAAGTGATTCTTTAAATCTAAGCAAGCACTTACTTGCCATGTAAGGTACCCAGATTATTTTGAAAATCTGACCCCACTCCAGGACTCAGTTTTCTGTTTGTCAAGTGTTGAAATAACACTTTCCTACTTAATAGGAATTTTGTGGAAACACATGTACTGAGACATATTAAACATTTCGGTAATGAGAACCATGAAAATAATTAAAATAAGCATTCCTCTTGCTTGGGAATACTGGAAATTGCCTTTTGGACTTTGCAGAGCAGAAAATCAATAAGAGAAAGGGAACAAACATAAATGAAAACACATCTTGTCCTAACTGAGTCTTCACTCACTGTGGGACTTCGGGAAGTTCTAAATATTTTCTCCAACATTGCCACCTCTTTTTTTTGTGGGTTTTTTTTTGTCTGTTAATTGTTATTTTGTCTTAAAACCACCTTACATATTCCTCTTGTGAATACCACCTTTCCTGTAGCTACCTGGAAGGTAGAGGCAGAGCTCAAGCAAAACATGGAACATGACCAGCATCTCTGCATAGAGCTCATCTTCATTGCTCTGCTTAATCCTGAGTGGTAATGAAAAGAAAGCCTGAGGGAAGATCTTTGCATTATGAGTGCAGTAATGTTTACAGTCAACCCTGAGCTTGATACATTTGAGAGGTGAAGCACAGTAGAGGTGAAATTATACTATTTACAAGTCCTTTATAACTACCTTGCTCCCTGCTATGGACCCTGGTTTGAGAACTGCTCTACTTTTAGCAGCAACAGTTGCCTTGATTCCCACTTAAAGCAATTTTATATCTTATTTACACTGCTAATGCTATGCAAAAGGGAAATGGAACAAAGCCAAACAGACTCCTAGGTTGAATGTAAAAAAATTTTTTTTGTTACTTTTCTTTTCTTTCAGGAATCTATGTACATTGAGGAGTCCTCAAATAAAAATGGTGTGATTTCTTTGATTTTCTCTCTGAAAGAAGAAGTTGGGGCATTGGCTAAAGTTCTACGTACATTTGAGGTAAATATTTTTCTTCAGGAGACCTGATCAGATCTCTACATTTTTGCATTGCAGAAATATTTACTCAGGGTACTTGTGGTCATGTTTGTGATTCACTTTCATTGCCATAATAGGAAAAGCAACATTAATTTCTCTTCTGGGATTAAAACCCCTTAAAGTCTTGGAGCAGTAGTAGCCTTTTAAAAGTTAAAATTTCATTTCGAACTTTTCACTCAAAGCCTCTACTTTTAAAGGATAATGAGGATGGAAAAAAAATAAATGTTCTCTATCTAAGAAGGAAATACTCCACTGCAACTGTTTGAATAAGAGGTAGAAGTGAATTAGGCTTTAACCTGAGATTGATATCTGAGTATGTCTATGCATAGAGAGGCAAGTATAACCTGCATGTGAGCGATGTGACTCATAGTGCATATGTAGCATGAAATATTTCTACTGAAGGCAGCTACCACCCTCTTAGCCCTTGTCCACCTCAGCAAATCTGATATAAATAAGCCCACCATCTCCCACCAGTGGTACTTCTACAGAGGGTGTATAAGGTATCTACAAATCAGCATAAAAATGGCAGTACTTTGTTTACACCAAAGAGACACAGAAACTTGTACTGACTGATTTGGAAAGTTTTTTGGGAAAACAAGGAACCATTTACCTTCCAGGACATTGTGTGCCTATTTATTCTTGTAGAAATATTTCCCAGATGTCATGGATGCTGTGTAAAAAACCACAAAATCCTTGCAACTGAGCTGTGTACTCTATGATCCCAAGTAAATACACTGTTTATTAGGTTTTTTTGCTTCCTTTTTTTTTTTTGAAAAAAAAAAGCATTATGTAATAGTTGTGCCTTAAAGCAGCTCTTTCTGTAGAATACTGCAAGAAGTTGTGGCCTGCATACTTTCCATTTGTAAACTTAATGGACTAGGAGATGAAAGGTTTGTATAGTATTAGTATAAATGAAAAAATAATTATGATTTACAGGACATATTTGGTTCATTAAGATGAAGGGACATTCACAGTAACAAGAGCAAAATTCTGTGATCTGTGAATTAATCATTGTAATACAGTCCTGCCAAATGTCCATGTGTTGGTGGCATGCATGTCTGTTAGTGAATTAAGGAGGCTGTTGATATTCTTGGGTTAAATCTATTGCTGTCTACTCAACAAATTGTTATCATCTCTAAAGGATGATTTTCAGGGGAGTTAGTATAGGAAAGAGAGAAATAGCCATTTCTTAGATGTGACATTTCTTGCCCCAGGCAGGTTCCTAAACTAGACTGGCTGAGTCATGATTTTCCCAAGGGACCGTGAGGGCAACTGAGGAGATGGGGCTCAGCTACAGTTGTCTGCACTACTGGCTGGGTGGTTTCTCATTCCAATGTAGCCAGTTCTTTCTGTGCAAATTTGCAGTCTTCCCCAGTACCAAGGCTTGACAGGATATCTGGCATAGGTGCTCTCATATCAGTTTTGCATGCTGTTGCCAATGTAGTAGGGAAATTGGGTGGGTGGTTGGAGGAAAGGTATTTAATGGTACAACCCTGGGGTCCCCAGGGTTTCTGTCACTAGTTTTGTGCTAGCCTGGGAAAATCCCGTGAGTTTGTCTCAGAGATGTGGCATAGAGAAATGGGATGGCTGTCCTGTCTGTCTCACACAACCACATGAAGTAGGAAAAAGGAAAATACAAAAGCCACAAAGTATGATCAGATTGTTTCCAGGAGTGTATGCAGTGATGCATCTGTTGACTCCCATGGAAGGCCAGATCTTGTGCTGCCACTGGTGCTGATGGTCATGCATGGCACATTTGGAGCCCTTCTGTTCCTTGCTGAGGCTGAGAACTACCCAGGCTCCTGGGGTCTCTCTGGGCACTTGCATGTGGGAATGCAGGCAGAGAGCACAGCTCAACCCTCTGCTCCTCCCAGATTGCTCATGGGAGTGATTCAGGGACAGTGCCTCCAGCACTGGCTTTGAGGATTTGCATTTTCTCTAGCCAATCTATAAAACTACTCTGGGGCATGAAGGGGGGAGGAGGAGTATTGAAAGAGCTATAAATATGAAAATCTTGTTTAAAAAAATCCTCTCTAAAGACAGGATGAAAGCATGGAAGCAAGATCCAGACTGAGACACAGGGAATTGAGGACATACCTAAAGAAAGGAGAGATCTCATCATGTCACTAATAGCCAGGCTGCCTTTCTGTAAAGCATGCATCTGTCTGTATGTGGGCAGAGTCATCCTCTCAGTGATTTAAGAGCCAGGATAAAAAATTTCTCTTACTATATGAGGGCTATTCAGTCTGTAGATTAAGGAGCAGCTCCTTACTCTCAGGTTCACATTTGCTTATGTCCTACTTCCATGCTGGCATGAAATTTGGCCAGTTTCATGAGCCCCCACTACAGCTTGATCTCCATGGAAAGCAAGAATTCAATGGAAGATGCACTGTGCTCCAGCCTGGCCCTGCACCTGGATAATAGGTCCAGGACTTCTGACTCATCAAGCACTATGGCTGCTTCCCAGTTCAGACAAAATCCACACCCACCCAGGAGGCAAACATCCCAGGGAAGGAGGTAATGTCTAAACACAGCCCATGTGAACTGGATGAGTCCTCATTGTGGGCCAGGATGGACCAAAGCTGAGGAAACCTCATCCAGGTAGGTGAAGGCACAAGGTCAGTGGCTACAGAGAGTACTCATGGCACAGAATTACATCCTGTAATGGAAACACCAAGTTTAAGAGAATTTCAATGTGTTTGAGGGAAACATTCACGTTTGTCCTACTCAAACATCCCTTAAGGTTGCTTATGCAGTTGATGGAGTGCTGTGTGCTTTCACATTTGTTTTATTTGCTCTAAGACCCAAACTCTTGTTTTCTGTTTGGATCCCAAGTGCACATGTGTGCGGCTACAATTACAAATTTCATTTTTCCTATGTAACTTGAAAGCTTTTTTTCTGAGGAATTTCCTCTATGTACTCAGCTCCTTATGTCTGCTGGCTTTATGTCCAAATTGTACTTTACTGTATCCACTTTACTTATGTTTACTCTTGGTTCATATTCTCTTTAATGTGTTTCAATGTTGAGTCAATGCACAATGTCCAAAACCAGCAAGCAGTCTGCATGGCAGAGCAGCTAGAGCCTCAGAAAGTCAGGCACATATTTAAAAGAAAGGCTACACAGCTTTTTGAGTTGTAAGAATTTCTGTCTCTAAAAGCAAACTCAGACCATGTCTGTGGAAGTGTTCAATAGCTACTTTGAATGGGAGGAGAGTCCTTTCCCACTGTCACACACAAAAATAAGCAGCACTTAGGAGGATCCCCCAAACACTAGACCTTAGCAGGCTCCTAAGCTCTTCTGACCCCTGTCTCTTGAATCCAGACTGTTCTGCAAATCCTTGCCTGGCTGCATCAATCTGCTTCTTGTACACTTTTCTGTATTCAAAGTGCACTATGCTGCTGTTGACAGCACAGTCTCTGTAGGTCTTTTTCCATCTTCCTTGTGGAGAGGCAGTGTCCGCAGGGCTAGACTCACACTCTAATGTGCTGTAATGCAATAGCAACTCAATCATACCTAGGAATAAACAGATTTTTAAAACTGAATCCACTTTGCTTCCAAACTAGCTGTCTCTGTGTGTATATTGGGATGTGTTAAAGATTCTCACTTTCTGCTCATCAAACCCAAATATTTTGCACTTAAAAAGCCTCTTTGTCCATAATCTTTATCTATCCCAGTGTGCACACAGCTTTCTTATAGATTCTGCTTGGGTAACACCTCTGACCTTGTTGCAGGCTTGAGGGCGGCCATAGAGACATCATAAATCCATCAGCAGAGTCTCCACACCAGCTTTATTTAAAATTAATTTTAAATTTTAATATAAAATTTCTGTACACTAAGGCACTGCTTGGCACAACCATATGGTGTTTATTTGTCTCAAGCTGTTACGGAAGATGATAGCTAGGAAGTCAAAACTCAAATAAACATCTTAGTCTGAAACAGAACATCACACATAACTGAAAACATCATGCTTAAAATCAGGAAGACACAACAGTCATTATGGAATTACATTTCTATTTTTGATTCACTGGTTACATCAAAAAGTTAGAGTACAAGTCCAGATGAGAAAAAGACAGACGTCTTCCTGGTTTCTTATCAAAACTTAAAAAGCAAAGCAGAGCATTTTGGATTAACCCAAATGTTACACTTTATTAGAATATTTTTCTCCATAGTGATAGAAGACTATTAATATTGACATCACTGTTTAAAACAAGAGAGTTCATTAAAGGTTAAATCCATCACTAAAAATACCAGAACATCTCAATATGTAAAAAGTTTAAATTGAATTTCTTCCATATGAATTTGTGAATATATTAAGCCCCTCTGAGGTTCTTTTCCTGATGGATTCACAAGTAGTACAAGACATGCCAGCTGTAGTATGTGGCAAACATTGGGTTAAAATATATTACAAGTTTGATCAACTCCTTCCAGTGAAAAGAAGTGGAGCCTTCCACCTTCTCCTCACTTGACATGACCTTCCCAAATACAGAGCAGGACTTTGGTACAAGGTGCAACCATCAGTAGTGTTACTTATATGGGAAAGGCTTTAGCTCAAAAGCAGCCCTGTTGGTTTGCACTGAGTAGTACTTTTGCTCCCATAGAAGGACTGAATGGGAATAACGGACTATGCTAAATGACACCTTACACTTTCAAAGCCATCAAAGATGACTGTGCTCTTTTGTCTGTTTAGGAGCTTACTTTATTCAACAGGAAGTCCAAAGTGTCTGTTATTTCTTTGTTTCTTAGAAAGGTATTGGCTCTGCAGTGTTTTGGTTTGTTTCGAAATCAGAAGTGAGCCGTAACTTTGCCCAGGGGGTGTGTTGGAGGTGTTTGCAGTGATAGGTGAACAGGCCAGGCTTGCCTCTACTAAGAGACTTGCTTTTTCATCATAGTATGTACATGAACAGCTACAATCATTTATTACACCTGACCTCACTGCTCCAAATCTATTTGAGTTCTCCAAAGAGTTCTCCTCTTTCCAGAGCCACGAGAGCAAGAGTCCTTCATCTAGTAAACCAAGAATAGTATTAAGAGAGGAGTGTCCTCTCGCTTGGTGCCTGTGCAGGACCACAAACTGTCAATATGCTTTTTGGTTTGTCCTACACTGCATGTTTTGTGGTCAGATTGTGCTGAATGCCTCATACCAAACTCTAGGGTTGGAGCAGAAGAGTTGGAGGATGGTTACCAAGGGCTGCCCTCTGGAGCTGTTTGCTGGCAGGGCCCAGCTCTGGGTCCCTTTGCATCCATGAGCTTGTCATGCAAGGAAGAAGGCAAGCCATGCATGTCATGCACAGGAAGAAGATGGGGAAACACTGTCTTCAGCTAAGAAGCAGGCCCTTGGGCAGTATAGCTGAACCTTTGCCTTCACTTTGGGAAACCGTGTCTGAAAGCATCACTGTTAACTTCCTAACACCCCTGATCTCCTGTGAAAATTAAGCACTGAGTTTCTATTTGTACTTCTGAAAGTGTCCTCCTTCAGGAATACCTGAAATCACTTATTTTTGTATCTGGAAAGCAAATGTTGTTTTTTTTTCCTGTGAGATTTCACTGAAGTTCTCGGTGAATGTTGATTAGCAGCACTGTAGTACTTGTTGACTGTTCTTCATCTGGTAACAATATAGGATCTCCTGATGAAACCAAACTTCCTTAATGACAACAGTCATGAAAACAAGATGGATTTCACATCTGTACTTAGTTTTAGCAGCCATATACAGGAGTATTTAGTAATGCATAATCAGAAGGACATATGAATATGATGGGCAGCAGTAGCCCATAATGTTCCTAGAAAGTATCCATCCCACTGAAAGCTTCCCTGTGTACCTATGAAAACTTCTATTTTCCAGTGATAAGAACCATTATACTCTCTGAATGTAGAATTAAATTCTCTTGGCCTCTGCAAGACTGCTAACAAAGTGTAACATCAGGCTGGTTGGATCATGGTAGTGCAGAGCAGTTGCAGTGCTGGAGGCACTTGATTGGGATGCCATAACTGGAATAACCTGGGGAAAGGTCTGGAGCTGCTTCACAGCCTCTGAAGGGCAGCCAAGACTGAGATCCAGCTCTGTGGGATAAGGCAGGCAGGAAGATGGGCAATCTCCTCCTGTGTCCACCACTGCCTCTGTTGTAAATTGATTTGGCATTGTTGACCTTTGTCATCTTAAAACCATGACTTACACAAAATGGACTCAGTTATAACTTGATTTTTGAGCTCTCAGAACATAACTTAAGACTTTTTTCTCTAATGGGGAGTGGTAGAGATACAGTTAGCTTGGATATTCAAATAATGAAAGCTGAAATCTTTCACACTCCGGAGTGGAGATTTTATGAAAAAAGCAAGAAATTTGGAGTGACTCTGCTAACTTCAAGGGATCTGGCAATACTCTGCCTCTGTGATCTTCATTAGGTGTTACACCTAATGCTGCCTTCAGGCCTCAAGGCAAAATATGTTCTGAATTTTAGCCAGTAAGTGCTGGCTAAAAAGTATGTTTGAAACGGACCAACACATTGCTTTGAAATAAATACAAAGTGAACTGCTATCGCTCTCTACCAACTCAGAACTATTTCAGCAGGTATGTGGTTGTATGACAGGATGTGTCCAAGTAGGGTGTGTCAGCCTCTATGCTGGTCATAAATCTGAGGAGAAGTAGGGAAGCATCAACCTATTGCAAGTTATTTGTAGTTGCAATGGATGATGGAATGAATCCAGCAAAGGCATGTTTAATATCAAGCTCATCTGATTCCTACCAGCTCTAAAATAGGAAAGGAAGAAGAGATCAATGTAAATAGTTTAGGTGAGAACCCAGTCTCAAACCCAGTTCTTCAAAAACCAGTTAGGTTAGACGTTAGGTTCCATCAATAAAAATAGTTCAGAAATCATGAAGTCCCGTAAAATAAATACAGAATTTTTATTAGCTGTCTTTTGAGGGCATGCATCATCAAGATTTCAAGCTCCACTGAAAAAACACAGAGATTGAGAACTGTTAAAAACAAACAACTGAACCAAAAATGACCCCATTCTCCTCTCTCAGGTAGCCATTTGTCTCCAGAAGTTGGAGCTTTAAATAAAGCATCAACTCCTGTGAGAAACCTGATGCAATTGCAAGATTTGCCCACATCGAGGATACAAAAATGTTTTGAACAATGTGAAATTTTGAAGACTAAACGCTAGATGGAGTAGTTGGACTAGAATGAAATTCAGATTTGTAAAGCAACAGAACCACTGTAAATATTTTGAAATCAAGGGCTTAGTAGCAAGGCACAGCATACGAGAGCATGTTTCTACAGGAGCGCCTGTTTTAGGGAGTTAAACATATGCTGCTGAATTTTTGCTTTGAAAACAGTCAGCAGAAGGGTTCTCCCTTCAGCTGCTCTGCTGTGAGGTCCTGGAGCCTTGGCATGAGGAGATCTTGGTTTGTGTCTGCACATTGCTCTATTGTGAGCACCCATCAAATCAGCAGCAAACAAGGCTCACATTCTGTTCTGCTTATCTCAGGTGTAAGAAAGTGCTTGACTCTCTCCATGTGCACTTTCCTCCCTGTCTTTTTTTTTTCCTCCTTTTTTTGCACTCTCTTACATTGTGGTGGTGCTTTGTGAAGAAGTGATGCTCCTGCTTCCTTAAGCATGCCTTGTGCCCACCCTACAGCTTGTCTCTTCATTCCCAACACCTGTAGCTTTCCTTCCATTTTGTAGTCATTTGTGCAGCTGCTTGCTGAGCCAGGTTGGAGGGTTGGTACAACAGAAAAGTCACCTGGCAAAAAAAGAAAAAAAAAGTTATAGTTAAGGTACTTGGGTGTTCTCTCAAACAGCTTTGCTATCTCCAGGGGAGGAATGCTGAGGCTAAGATGAGCAGGGAAAGGAAGCAGAGGATAATCATTCCCAAAGGGAGGTCCATATTATGGAGGTCATAATATTATGGGAAAAGACCAGTCAGAGCCTGGACCCCAATGTCCCCACCGCTCCAAGGTGAAAGTAAAGCAGCACCTCAATGTGCCAGAGCCAAGACTTTGACAGGGGAGGGTTTTACACCCACTCTCCACCTTTGTGAGTGGATACACAGAGCAGCTGAATGGCTCCAGACTCTGTGTGCCAGCTCTATGTTGTCACGCTGCTCTCCATGACATGGCCATGTCAACGGCATTGGCAGCCCCCTGTGCTTGGTCTCTACCAAAACCTTTCCAGTCCCAAGTCATCTGAACTTCCAGCTCTGGGCCATCCCACCTCCCAGTGCTTCAACAAGGGAAGGGTACAATGTGCTGTCTGTTTGTGAATCAGGACTTTGGAGGTCTAAAACAAATTGTCCTCAGGTCCCGGGACAGTGGCAACCATTCTTTTCCTCAGATGGCCCCACAAGGACAGCTTCTCTCAAGAGTAACATTTGGTGAATGTGCTTTTGACCTTTTCAACTTATTGTATTGGTATCTAGCCAAACAATTTAAGCTCATCTGTAGCATGAGACACTCAGGAAACAGAGGAATGGCATGCATGATGTTTCCTACCAAGTAATAAACTGCCTTTTGTGGTGGAGTGAATGAAGTCTTTGCCACTGATGGCCAGATGCCTCCCTGCACAGTGCAAGCACTGAGAGGAGCAAAGAAAATCTTAAAGGACTTGAAAAGCTCAAACTGGAGGAAGGTACAGAAAAAAAATCTTCCCTCTTTCTTCCCTGTAGGTCACAAGAAGATCCTAACAGTGTTTCTTGATGGATGAAATCCTGACTCCACTCAGCAGGGGGATTGATGTTGACTGCATCTGACACTGATATCATTTCACTCCATATAGTTTGGGGCCTTCTTTAGCCTGAAAGCAGCAAACCAGCAACTTCTCCAGGGCTGCTGAGCACTGTGTGTCAGATCCTCTGACTCTTCTGCTGTTGATCTTCAGCCACAGATTTCCTCCAGGGGTTTGTCTATTCCTCGCAGGGGATAGACACTCAGACCTGGCCTCGATGTGCCATGGCTGTGGCAGAAAGGTTAGGTGGTAAAGTCTGCACCAACTGAAACCCATTTAAAAGGTTTTTCTCAAAAACAAGAAAGAAATATTTTTGTATTCAAATTACAGTGCTCAGGAAACTGTTTGAGTTCAGTTAAATGAGGGAGACATCCCTGGACTTTCCTGGACTTCTGGTTTTTTTAATAACTAGGAAAAAAGTATTTTTAACTATTTGTTGCTTTACACATTGACATGGTAGCTTGTCTGAGGTCAGGTACACACTAGCCATAATCATCAAGACAACCTGTCTCAGTGGTCCCTTTCTTCAGAGCTAGGAGGCACAGCTGCTGGTCAGTGAGGATATTTGGTGAGATGGAATTTGAACTTCCACTCTAAAGGAAAAAAATTGCTGTGAGAGTAATCAGACTCTGAAGCAGATGCTCAGAGAGGTTGTGAAGTTCCCATCTGTGGAGGTATTCAAAACTTGACTGGGCTCTGTCCTGAGCAATCTGCTCTATCAGATCCTGCCTGAGCAGACTTGGACTAGATGACCCCCAGAGGCCCCACCTAACCTTGGCAACTCTGCTATTCTGTGGCTTTGTGATTCATAGCACCCATGTTTTTATTTGCACAAACCTGTGCTGTCTTTTTAGTGCAGATCCACATTTGCCACTGGATCTCTGCCCAGCACCAATTCACAGCCCTAAAAAATGTGCAGGTGGTTTTATAGGTGACTGCAGTGGCTTGGCAGAAGCTTATATCACCAGGTACCCAGCTGCTTGCTTTTCCAACCTCTGTTCAAGATGCTCATAAATACAGCATTGAATTTCTCATGGGAGGGTTCTCTACAGGTGGAACACCTACTATCCTTGTGGATCTGAGGGCAATATTCTTGCCAAACAAGGAAGTTCCCATTATGTACTTGTGGTACTTGGAGTCACTGTTTATGATAAAGAGCCCATTTACAACTTGTATCCTGCTTCCACCTGTTTCAAAGTTTTATGTAGTGCGTAGCCTTTACGCTGTTGCTCTGCACAAGTGTGAAACCCACATCCTTCTTAGTATTCCTTTTTGTCTCTCTCCCTTTTGTGAAAGTTCTCAGTCCAATAGCCATCAGAGGCAAGTCTCTACTTTTCAGTTATTTGGATCATATAGTAGGGGTTGCTGACTAACACATGAATTTTAGCTATTTTTATGTCATGTTTCTTTCCCCAAACCCTGTGGGACTAAAATTTCTCTTTCTTATAGGAAAAAGGTATAAACCTGACCCACATTGAGTCCCGACCTTCACGTCTCAACAAAGATGAGTATGAATTCTTCATTAACTTGGAAGGCAAGAATGTTCCAGCATTGGACAAGATCATCAAGTCCTTGAGAAATGATATTGGAGCAACAGTTCATGAGCTTTCACGAACAAAGAAGAAGGACACTGGTAAGGATACACTGACAAGGATAACATTGAGAAGGAATAGTTATGTCACATACTTAAATGACTTCTTTCTACTGTAGCAAAGGAGCTCTTTTTGGATCTGTATGGCCGCATTTCCCTCCATCTGCCTATTTTGCCTATGCTGTAAGCATTTTTCATTTGGAGATTTTCTCTCAGTGTAAACTGCTGTGCTCCATCTTTTGCCATGTTTCTGACTAGGTCTCCTGAAAACAGGTGTAATGTTGTCATCTGGTTGGTTGACAGCACTCACAGTCTTTTAAAGACAGCCTTGTTTCAGTATCTTGCTACACTACCTGCAGAAGTTAACAGGAATCAAATAATTGGAATTATGGGCTAAGGGCTCAACATGTAGATCCCTCAGCAATGATGCAGGAAGTTTTAGATCCATATACTTTCTAATAATTCTCTCTGCCTTATTTTAAAATAGGCAGCATTTATATGCACAGATTTTGGCAAGCCATGCAGGGTGACGACTTTTAGTCTTGATACACATGTAATACAGGGAAGTAACAGGTGTGTAGGTGTGACTTATACCACCATGTTCAATGTAGATAGGTTAGCTTATCAAGCCCAGTGACATGTGCCCTGAATCTCTGACTACCATGTCAAACCCTTTGGACCACTGAGCACTGAAAACTGCAGCAGGGCTTGTACACTTTTAGCCTTTTCCTATGTTTTCTGTCCACACAAGAACTTAGAAATACCCAAGACTATAACGATCTCTTGGGATACATTATACCTGTCTAGTTACTCTCTGCCCTGACTCAGAAAGTCCACATAAACTACCACAATTTAAAATGGCAAACAGCTCCATCAGAATCTGCAGCTACATGAATGGACTTTGCTTGTAGATGGTAGATCAATTTCCCTGAGAAACCCAGGCCCTGATCAGTCTCCTTTTTCCTACCACTCTATTCCCATAACAAATCCGTGTCTGTGCAGTACCAAGCAGAGTCAAGGCTCTACAGTGCCATTTTGTGGAAAAATGTCACAAATTGAAGACTGTGTTTCACCTTCCTAAGGAAGGATGGCACCTAGGAGTCCCCAGGTAGTCCCCAAGAGGGTGTCCTGGAGACATTTATGATGCCTGTGCATTGTGAGTCCCAGTTGGGGGACTGCCCTGTCTTGAACACTTTTCCTGGAGACAACTCAAGTGAGAAGAAGCTGTATTTTAACTTTTAAGTGATACATAGACCTGGTGAACCCAGTCAGATCTTGCCATCTCTTACAGTGAGTCTGTTCGAATTAGTCCACATAAAGCCAGCCCTGATAGAGAAGTATACTCTGATTGTGATACAGCATCTTAAAAATAGATGTAAAATTTAAAATCAGAAGATGAGGAGGAAATTCCTGCAAGGCATTATGTAGTCTCTCCCGTGGCAAAAGGCAGGACCAGCTAAACCAAAATCTACCCCAAGCAGTGGAGATCTGGGCCTCACAGCTCCACACTGTGGTGCTACCCTGCTCTCACCAGTCTCACCTGCTGCACTGAGCACTTCCCTCCCTGCCTGCCTTGAACAATGGCAACAGAAGATACTCTTCTTTAGACGACAAGCCTTTTCAGTCCCTGATGACAGTATCCTGCTCAATCTCAGCCTTCCCTTTTCAGAATGCCTGTTTTCTTGGCTCATGGCTGCTCATCTTGTTCTTGACTGGGGTGTCTCCTGTAGATTAGATAAAACCCAGATGTAACTACAGGATACAGGGAATCTTGTTCTGGTGAGCAATTCATTTACAATTTGTTCAACCAGTCGTTGCTCATCTGCTGTTTATTTGGTGGATCCTTCCCACAAAGTCCTTCCAGATTCTCCTTATTCAGGTAGGATCTAATGGTAAAGAGCAGCATAATAAAGCAATAACTGACCATGAAGCCCTTTTGCAGTGCCTTCTCTGGAGCTTCACAAATCACTCTGGCACAAAACTTGAGGTGCAGCCAAAGTTTAAAAAACCTAGTTCTGTGCAAGGCCTGGTATGCAGTGCTGGCATCTTCATGGGGCAGAGGGAAGGATTGCTCTCCTGTGCACCCTGTAGATGTCCCTTCAAACACATGGGTTTACTTTCTGATTTTGGTTGCATGGATGCCGTCTGCTGCAGCCCCATCCTTGTGGGACTCTTGCTTTTCTGGGCTAAAATGAGAGGAGTGACTGTCCCATCCTGCCTGGCTTTTCCTCTCACAGATACACGAGGTTCCAACACCATCTAACTGCCTTCTCACTTTTTGGGCTTGTGGATGCCACTCACCATTCACCATTGAAACTACGGAGTCTCTGCCACCCACTTTGGTGAACGCAGGAAGGCTCGTTCATGCCTGTAATAAAACCCAGGGAGGTCAGTTGTAATTCTGCCTTTGGAGGGAAATAAGTAGAGTTTTTTTAGCTATTTTTTGTCTATGCTTCTCATTCTGAGAGAATTGGTGGACTTGAGGCTACTTAGTACAGTGGTGGCTGCCCAGTATCCAGTCTGAGACATACTTAAATGCCTCTTCAGATAACAGATGTGATTTTAACAGGATTCCAAGAATTTAGGTCTGAATCTTCCTCTTCCTTCCTAGGAACAACATGAAAGGACATTAATACCTTCTTGAAATCAATGCTGGTAATCCTTTTACCATTTCTTTTGTGTCCTACCCATGACATTACATTTGAAGATGAAAAAGAAGAAGGCAGTTACTCTTTGGAGTCAGTTATCTCCATTCATGAGATGAAAGGACAAAAGGTTGATTAGGTGATTTATGATCACATCAAATCAAAGAGGGTGTCTTTTGGGGGCTTTTTTCTCAAAGAAAGCTACAGGTCCTAGCAGAGCTTGCCATTACTTCTATTCTTCTAATTATTATCAAGAATTTAATAGTAAACTTTATTAAATAATAAAGTTGTGTATAGGGACAGACCAGAGTCTGAGAGAGATACACTCTAAATAACAGGCAAGGAAGGCTTGTGAGTGAAAATCTGACCTTGCAGAAGTCAAACTCCTGTGGTCAGCTGTAGGATTAGGATTTCACTGCATGTTACTGTGATGATCAAAGGTTTTTTGAGATAGATTACCCTGTCAGTGCTGGAGAAAGGGACTTGATCCCCTTCTGCCTGAGAGGATAACTTGTGTTTGTTTGTTAGTTTCACTCAGAAATAATATAAAATGGGAACAATTTATTGCCAAGGAAAGAGAGGAAGATTGATATTTCTTTTTGCTCTTTCCTTTTTTCTTTTTATTTTCTTTTCAGTTTCAGCTACTCTCATGAATAGTAAGGGTCCAGTCAAACTGAAATCCCAAAAGAGCCATATTTTGAAAGGTTGAACACAAGCCCTGTTCAGGGGATGAACTGTGTGTGGCAAATTCTGGGCTGTGGCAGCTACAAGGGCAGAGTGAGATGGGAGCAGCCTGAGCTGTAGGAAGTGTGGTAAGATTTTGTCCTTTATCAGCGAGGACGTTAACAAATAACAGGCCTCATGGTGCATTTTATGTCAGCTTGCCTTTCAACTGTATTGTCCTGGCAAATCTGGTCATAATCCATAAATGTGCTTGTGCAAAATTTTGCTCAGAAAACACAGGATGAGATTAATATGCATCCAGGGAGCAAAATCTCAGAAATATAGTTTAGGGGGACATTGTCACACTCTTCTAAGTGGACAAGTAGGAGTTGGGAAGGATTTTTTTTTCCTGGAGGTAGCAAAGGCTTCTGCAGTTTTGATCTTATTCTTTTGCTGCTGCCTAAAGATGCTCTCAACCCTAACTTGCTAAGGATTCGTTTGGCTCATTCTTATGATTAGCGAAATCTCTCTCCTACTTTTCTCATTTTTCTGTTGGAAGCACACAGTGTCATTCTTGGGACCCTGCTTTGTGGACAGCCAGAGGAAATTTTTGTATTCTGCCTCTTCTGTATAGTTCAGTGTTAAGCACTTGTTTATGTGCTTTATTGGACAAGGGATAAATCAATGGCTTTTTAATTTTTTCGTCAGGTCACTTCAACTGCTTTTAGGGTCTTTTCTCAGTTAACAATAAAAAGTTTGGGTTTTTTTTTTTCACTTTGACATACTCAAATGGTTACAAATACCAGATTTGGATTAACAGCGTAATTTTAGCTGAGAACATATGAGCAAAATGCTTTAAATCCAAAGGCAGTTTTAGAGCTTCAGATGAGATGGGCTAGCAGTAAGTGGGCCAAAAGCCCATTGTAGAAATGGAAAGATTTGTTGTGAAACCATGATGCATCTCTTCATGACTCTTTTTGGAAACAAGTTGGGTATCTGCAGTTCACTTGGAGCCCATGAATAAAAAAAAAAACCCTCTAAATATTATTCTCTTGCAGCATTAGGGAAATGCAGACAATTTATTGCATTTCTGAGACAGGCTGGTAACTGAATTTCTGTAAGGTCCTTGTTCGCTAAACCCCGAGGCTGGCTAAAGCATTTGGGACTGTTTAAAAAAAGGGCTAAACCTGGGCCTTGAACTGCTATAAATTGCATAGACCTGTCTTTGACCCTCCTCACAATGATCCAAATGGAGGAGTTCTGCAGAAGTCCTCACTGCCCTTGCTTTGCTGCCTCTCATATAAATGGCTTATTAGCATTCTGCTAAGCATTTGACCCCATGGTAATTTGGTTACCACTTGGGTGTCCAGCATGATGCCATAAATGCTGCTATTTCACTTACAGACAAATCAATATTTATTACTGATCCGCCCATGTTTGCTCCTCAGACCTTCACAGAGGCCCAGTGTTGCAACAGCTTGCCCTGACAATTCATTAATGGCTGTGCAGACAGCAAGTCTGGTGAATGGGCTGGAGTGGGATGTTGCAAACAAAATATGGGATAGATCCAGCCAGGGGGTAATTTGATTTGATCTTTTCAGTAGTTGCTGGGGGGTTAGGGAAAGCCTCCTGTCTCACCACAGATAAGCAGAAGACACAGTAGCCTTCTGCATCCTGGTCTCTGATGCCAGGCTATATGGACTTGATGCAGTGCCTAATCTGGACCTGTACTCAGGACCTTCAATTCTTATTTCCACGAGAGCTGAGGAGGCTCAGGACTTTCCAGAACCCAACTTAACATCAGCTCTGCTGGTGCAAATAACATTAAACATCTTCAGGATTTTCCTTGCACAGCCTATCCCTTTCATCCAGCTCTGTGAGGGCAGAGATGTTCTCTCTTAGCTACCACTAGTGTCTGAGGGGACCCAAGAGAAGGGCAGAGATCTGCTGAAAGTAGGTCAGGTACCAGCCTAGAAGATAAGGTGCTGCTCCTGTGCAGGGGGAAAAAACAGCATCTCCCTGCCCAGGACTGACAGGCCAGGATTCAGTTTGTCCCGGAGTTTATAGTGAGCTCTGCACCAAGTACTTTGGAAATCTTGAAAATAAAACATATTTAATGACAGTAAGTCACTATCGTATATCCACTTTATCTCTCCTTGAAGTTGCTATGATTCAAACCGTACCCACCTAGACCTTTCTGATTCAGGGCAGCAAAACATTAGACATCACTGATGAAATACACAGCGGACTTCAGCCCTCATGAATTTGTCTGTGCAGTCCAGACCCTTCAGGTCATGGTACATCCTTGAGGATAGTGATTATTCGCTGTAACACTGACAAATCCTTTGCTGTGGGGCTGCCAGACACCTTTTTTAGCCCCCCCAGTGCCTAATCACAAAACATTTAAAAGTGCACCTCAGCCCAGTCTGATAGTGAGGAGTCTGAAGCATGAAACGGTGAAGTAATTCCCCCACCATCACACAGAGTTCAATGTCAGAGCTAGAAGATAAACCCAGTAACTGCCCATTTGGAAAACAGAGGCAGGATGGATGGGTGTGCTCACCCTTCACAGGGTGAGAGTGGTGACTCCTCTCCAGGACTCAAATGCACCTTTTTCTACTCATCTCATAAGGGGTTGGAGGTGTAGGAAGGTTGCTTCTTGTTGCTAGGATCAGTAAGGTGAGAGAGTATTTTGGAGAAACTAGAGAGCTAGTGGTACACCAAACAAATAATCATTTTGGGAAGGTCTTCGGGGGACTGATGCCGCCATCTAGTGACTTATTCGGGTCTGGATTTTTTTGTGCAAAGCACAAGCTTGTGCAGGTAGGAAAGATCTGGAGCAAAATCAGCTTCTGCCGGGCAGGAGAGAGGCACAGCCCGTAGCACTGTCCGGGACATCTCCTGGCTGGCAGCCACCTGCTTCCCCTGGTCTGCCTCAAACAAATCTGAGGGCTCCCAGTGGGAGTGTTGGATGGAATCAAGTCGGTGGTGGAACAGTAGGTCAGGGGGAGTGAGTGTTCTGCTTGGGGCCGAGCTGCAGCTGCCCAAAGAATGCTCTGCTGTTGTTCTGGCCCCTCTGTGCAGGTGCCTCTCGAAAAACAGCACCACAAGTGCCCTCTGTGTTGTCAGGCTCCGCAGAAAGCAAGGGTGAATAGTCTTGGAGACGGAGTGATCCTCTTATCCTGTAGGTGGTCCAATAGGTCTGGGATGACCCCCGCCAGTAAGGCTTTGCAGGGAGCTCATGCAGCAGCTGCTGTCTGGGGATCAGGTTCACTTGGAACAAAACCCAAAAATCAGGTGGGGAGGTATGACTGAGCAGCAGTGCTCCCAGTTAATCAGAGTCACACAGGGGAAGATGTTTTCCAAGCAATCGATCTCCATTCCTGCAAGAAAGTCACTAAATGAACTGCAAACATTTTATCGACTGCCGAGGGACCCTGGCTTGGACCAGGAGAACTTTGGATGATATTATCCTTGAAGTCCATTATCCCTGAAGTTGCTGACTTGCACCCAGTGTTGGGAGCATATGGGGCATGATTGCATGGCCTGAGCATGGGTGCATCCTCTTAGATGGAGGTCTTGTGCCCTTTCCTTAGAAAAAAGTATGGTAGAGCTGGAAAACTGGCAGAGAAGTGAGGACAGTGGTCCAAGATAGCCCACAGGCTCTGTGCCTGAAATACACAGCTTAAGTCTCAGCCAGGAAGATGTATGGTATATGCAGGACCTGACAGGGAGCTATAAAATCCTAGGTGGCCTGGAGAAGGTGGATAGCAACAAATGGTGTTTGTATGCAGGAACTAATTAAATAGTTAAATCATCTAGTTTAAAACAAAAGGGAGTCATTTTTCTTATCACATGTAAAGAAATTACAGAGCCCAGGGCTGCAGAGTTTCCTGGAGACAGATGTGTACAAAAGATCAATTAGTTGCATTTGTAAGAATATTATCACAGGCTGTTAAATTCAGGCATGGATATAGCTTTTGTATTGGGAAGAAGGAAAAGGAAAAGGAAAAGGAGAAGGAAAATGAAAAGGAGGGGAAGGGAAGGAAAAGGGGAAGGGGAAGGGGAAGGGAAGGGAGGCAGCTATGGTCAAAGGGCCAAAAATGTAAAAATGGGACAGTAGAAGGGAAACCAAATATGGCTGAAGTCAGCAAAATTGGCAGGTCACAGGATGTGCCCAGCTGCAGGTGGTACATCGTGGTGGTAGATACTGTTCCACTTCCCAAAGTGATGACAGGGCAAGGGAGGAGAATGGACCCACAGTCTCTGTCAACTTCATTCAACTTCCCTGTCTCAGCATCGCAGAGGGCTGGGGTGGCCAGGTCTAAAGGTGACTGACAAAGGGATTTTTTTGCTTGGTATGCAACTGGATCCTTCTGGAAGAGATGGAAAAGGGGAGTGCAGCCTGGTATAATCACTGCACTTGTGTGTCAGGCCTCTTACAGTTAATGGAACATATGTTAGGGGACTGTCTGGATCACTGGTTCAATATACCCAGGTCTGACTTGGTATGACTA
Source organism: Piaya cayana (assembly GCA_013389865.1). Lineage (NCBI taxonomy): Eukaryota > Metazoa > Chordata > Aves > Cuculiformes > Coccyzidae > Piaya > Piaya cayana. The sequence continues at coordinate 263,500 of WAAB01009244.1, read as the reverse complement.
ATCCATGTACTTCACAAGTTGCAAAGAGCCTCTTCTGGCAATGCAATTGTCATGAAGACACTTCTGTTCTGCTTTTCCTTATCTGAACACATCACAATCAGTAAGTCTTGTGATTCTTCCTTGCCCTCTATCTTATGTCCTTCTTCAAAGGGAGGGTCACATGGACATTATATGCTGAGTAGTCAGTGTGGTATATATTCATATCCTGGCTGCATTATAGGTCAGTATATAGAATGTGAGTTACCAGGCAACAGAGAACCAGGCCCAGAATGTTAAATGAATTAATGCACTATTGTAAGATGACTGCAGTAATGCAATCCCAGTCTGAGGTATTAGGGTGCCATTAATCCTAGCTTAAGTGAGACCACCAAGTAGGTCTTAGAATGAGATTTTCAGAGGGTCAAATAATCCTGTACCTGTCTTGTGGGATTTCTTGCTCTTCCTTTGAAATGGCTGATTCTAGCTACTGTGAGAGGAAGGCTACTCTGAAAATATTCCTACATTTTGATAAGCCAAGAAATCAGAATAATAAACAGAAAATCATAAATACTACAAGCCAGCTCTGCACCAAGAGCTACATATTTCTGATCCTCTATATTCTTCCAGCAGGTCTGGCCAGCTACAAATTCAAGACAACTTGCAGGTTGTACTCTTGCCTCTTACTACAGGGAAAGGGCATTGCTGCTCAAATAATGTACCCCCTTGCATATGTTTCATTATATTTATGATGAAAAGATGAGAGGAATATAAGAAGGTCCCAAGCCAAGCAACAAAGAAGCATACCAGTCTCTCTTTCTTTTCTGTTTTGCAGTGCCATGGTTCCCAAGAAGTATCCAGGAGCTGGACAGGTTTGCCAATCAGATCCTAAGCTATGGAGCAGAATTGGATGCTGATCACCCTGTAAGAAACAGAGGTTTATTTTTTTTAACATGTTTCTAGTTACTTGGACAGATCTTTCTCTCATTTACATTTTCTCTGATTTAAGACAGTTCTAGTAGACTATGTCTCATATGTTTTAGAATGAGAAGAGTGCCACATTTTTAGGGTTAAAGTTAGACCAATCACCGATTATGAAGTAAATTAGCCAAAGGTCAAGATAATTTGAGCAAATACCAGAAGACCTTAGAAGTCATAGCTGTTGTCAGAGCATAGGGCCACCACAAAGACAGCTCTAGTTTTCCCAGGCTGCTCTGTTGTGGTGACTTCAGACTCATTTTGCGAACCACTAGCAACAAAAACTTCAGAAGCAGTGTATCATAGCACTGGGATAGGAAGACTGGTTTTTTCATTCTTGATTACATACACACAATTGAGCTTAGTGCCTTGTTATGTGGTTGTTAAATATGGTGAGACACAATAAAAGAATAAACCCTTATTCAAAATAGTTGGGTTTTTTTTTAAATGGTAGAGTCAGAACGTGTTGTTCATTGACTTAGGTGATAAAAAGAATAATTAGTGGTTTTTCAGTTCTTCTAGATACAAGAATACTTTCTGCCTCTATTCCCCCTCAAAGCAAACAACAACTTATTTTCATTTGTCAGAACACACTGAGTTCCATGCAGTGCCCCAGAAATTGCTGCTATTAGTTTAATTGAGATAGGGTGATTATAAATAAATTACATGCAGTGTAACAAAAATTGCTGCTATCAGTTTAATTGAGATGGGGTGATTAGTCATTCACTACCTAGTGCTTAATTCAAGATGTGTTATGTATCATGTACAATGACTCATGTTGTTCAGTGTGGTTATATGGAAGGCAGAATGAAAGGAGATACACTGAGTCAATGGCCCCCTTGTGTGTCATGCAGGAATAGACCAAGATTATTTCTGAAAAAGAAACTAGGGGAAAATATAGGTATTAAAAGATATAAAGCATTTCTGCGCCAGTTCCTAGAATCAGTTAGTGAACAATTCATGTCTTAAAATGGAAACCAAGCTGCTGGGGCAGATAAGTGTAACAGTATATAGAGTGCAGAAACTGAGCCTGTATTTTTTGTAATTAAGTGATATGGGATTTAATCACAAATATCTCCATGCCAGTTTAATTTTGGACAGCACAATTTCAGCCACTGACTGTCTCTTTTTGACTCACATTCTCAGATCTCTGCTGTACTTCAGCTGCCTCCAGTACCTGGTTTTGTTTCGTGGCTCCTCAGTGGAGCTGTGTCATGCATCACTAAGAGGTGCACTCATAAACTGCCATAGTGCCTGATGAGTTGTTGCTATTTGCCCTGCAGAAGTGTATCCTAACTTGAAAGGACTTTTCTCCACTTTAGGTGGTAAAGACACTCCTAGCCCTGAGGAACTTATAGTCTAAATAACGGGCACACTGGGAAAGGAGAATGGTTATCCTAGATGAAGATTTAGAGACTGTATTCCTTATCCATGGTTTTGTTGGTAATTAGCTGCAAAGGTCAAGCTCACAACCACAAAGCCTAACAGACATTTTCTGTAGTAATTAAATCCCTTCAGATGGTTGAATATGTTATTCAGATAGGACTTTTTTGGCCTGCTATGTGCCTACTATTCTTCTAACAGCTTTAAAATGGAAACTTTTAAGCAGGATTTGTGCTGAAAATCTGCCTAAAAAGTCTGACTGAGTTGATGAGTGTATTTCTAGTGTGATTAACTCTGATCTCTAGATCAGCCCAACTATGCCAGGAACAGCAAGATGCTTCACAAGAAAACAAAAGGACACGGTTATCTGAGTGCTGTTAGTTCAGTCTATTGCTCTTGCAGGAGCACTTTGTGGGTGCTGTATGGGAACCCATTTACTTCTTTTTTATTTGTAGCAAATGGTAATGAGAAAATGAAAGGACTTGGGGTGTTAGAGGGACTGGAAAGTTGTGGCTGAATGTTTGTCCTGGTGGTCCCACAGATGGGGAAGACGCAGTGCCATGTGCAAGCAGGGCACAGGGGAGCCAGGCAGGATGGAGGTGGTTTTCCCCCCCCCACCAACACTCCTGCACTTTTTGGACTGTACCAGCCATGGCTGAGGGTGCTCAGTGAGAGGAAGGCTGTTCACCACCTGCACTTATACAAGGACTGACTGTTGCTGTTTCTTTTTAGGGTTTCAAAGATCCTGTGTACCGTGCTCGAAGGAAGGAGTTCGCAGATATTGCCTACAACTACAGACAGTGAGTGCTCAGTGCATGAGCTGAAAGCAAATTCACATATCCTGGTCTCTTCTTGGGCTTTCATCATGCTGGCAACCCCTGTTCTTCCACAAGTGTTCTCCTGCTTTTGGCTTTTCTCTGCCATGTGTCCAAATCCTCCTGTTCATGCGTTCATCCCCAAATCACAATAAAACAAATGTAAATTGTTCCAGGCACGCTTTCAGAAGAGAACTTTGCCTCCTTTCTTCACCCACTTTCCACCCCTCTTCCCTGGCTTTGTTGTCTAATTGAGGATCAGACTTAGTTGCTACTACAAAGACCTGAGCATTGCATAAAGCCACTTCTCATAGTCTCGCCATTAAACCAGGGCTGGGAGAGAAGTGCCTATAATTTACATTAAAGCAGGAGCTGCATACTCTATTAAAATAATGAATAACTTATGGTTCTGATGCTAATCCAGTGCCTGATACTCTACTTTTATCATGCCTGACCCAGCTACAATCAGCAATTTGGGCTCTCATTTCCTAAGAAAAAAGAAATGAAGATTATGAGTTCAGTTAGAACAGGCATGATTGATTGCTTCAGTGATCAAATCTGGAGGAGATAACATTCTGCTCCCTGAGCCACTCACACATTTGCATCAGTACTACTGGGCCTGATTGCTGAGACTGGCAAGAATTGTGATTGCAAAGGCTGAGGTAACATATATTGTACATTTAGGGCTGCACTTCACACAAGAATGCAATGAAAAGGTATTCCCTGAGCCAAGGAGCTAAGAATCTAATCACAAAATGAGAAACAAAATTTGACTGATTAATAGAAAACAAAAAAAAAGCCAGGACCCCAGTTTATAGCTGGAAAAATAGGTAAGATTTAGTGGCCAGATGTTGATGGATCTAATGCCCATTTCTAGGTAGCCCACAGAAGATTTACTTTTCCTGCACAATGGGTAGCAAATTCTGTTCCCTAGTTTGCAGTTTTTCACCAATTCCTATGCAGAAATAAAACAAAAACCATGATAAGCACCTCCACCCTCTAAGATTCAAGCTGAAACCATTTTAGGAAGTTTAAATCGTATTCCAAGATGTAAATAATTCATATCTAATCTTTTATCCAGATTCTCAGATACGTTGGAAATACGGGTATAAAGACCTGGACCTATGTCCCCAAAGCACCTTTATGTGAAGTTCTTGGACTTCCCAATATGGTCTTTCTGTAACAAAGAAATAAGCTCAGTATGAGTGTGAAAGACTACTTGTGGTCTTCTGGGGCTTGTGGAAAGAAGGCATGTTGCTTTTGTGACTTTCAGCATTGATTCGAGAAGGCCCAGATGGACCTGCAGTGTCCTTACCTTGGATGCTGCATCTGGCAGACGTGTCTTTCAGAGTTTACAGTGAGGAGAAGAGGTCAAAGGGGTGTCTCCAGCTAGGGGGTCAGAGATGCAGAGAACCAGGCTAGACGAAAGGGACGACCAAAGTTATCAGGCTTCGTGGAAAGTCTGTAAAAACAAAAATATGCTTAGCTTATAAAGTCAGCTACAAAGGTAAAGTGATCTGTGGTTGCTTGTCTCATACTCTTCTTACTGCCATCTATTTCATGCTCTTCTGCATCCCCTGTTTTGTGCCTACTTTGTCCTTTTTCATCCTGTTGTTTTTCTCTCTCCTCTGCCTTTGCTCTTTTGCCCTCTTTCCCCATGCCTATACCAGTTATTTCTGTTGAATGTTTAATTTCCCCAAGTCCTCTTTTCTTTGCATTTTGCTTGCCTCTTCCCTCTGCCTTCTTTTACTTCTGGCCCTGTTGATCCTTGCTTTTTGTTTAATTGAAATGGAAAGATTTTTAAGCCATATCTTCCCCCTGTAGCCCTAGAAGGTGGCTGAGGATTACTTAGGAATGTTATAGGAACAGGAATCCCCCAACAATCCTCATAATTCAACGTGGTTTTTAAAGCTCCACAGATCAAGGAGGTCTAACAGAGAGAGAAAGAAAATGATGGTGTTGCAGTGGGGCTGCCCTAAGGCACAAGTTAAAAATGAGGGGGTAGGTGATGGTGGGGTGTCATCAGGAGTTTAACAATGGGTCTCTGGGGCTTGGAAAGCTTCAGCATTATTCCAACAGTGATGTTAACCCTATTAAGTTACTTAAAGCCCTTTGATTTTTCAAAGCTGCTGGATTCACCTATGGCCCTATCCATTATTGCTAAGGAATTGACTATTCACAGGAGGCCAAACTACATTGGTTATGATTGTCTAATTCCTGCTAGTCTCAAGGTAAGTTAAGCACAGGCAGGCCTTAGGGTGGGATTTGATTCAAAATCACTTATTTCAATTATTAAAGGTCAAATTAACTGGAGTCTGCATCCATTACAGCATAAAGCACAGATCAGAATTTCTCTGCCCTTCCGAGAAACAGAGTTTTCTAGAACTGATGATTTCCCTGTTGTAAACAAAACAATTAATGTAATGTGTATTAGAGCAAGAAATACAACAGCTGTTCCATATCTAGAAGTGCAAATAAATTGAAAACGACCTCCAGCAAATATTTTTAGATTAACATATTTATGAGAGAAATAATCACTGAGGATTTTTTTACCACAATAACGCAAGGAGTTTTCTAAACGCCAGTGTCTCAGCTGAGGTCAGTGGGGTCCTTCTGAATCCATGCATTGGGGCAACTGAGGATCTTTTTGCACCTGTGAGTCAGACCAAAGACTTTTACCTTCCTGCACCAACAGCCCCTGACCAGCCCACATAAATCTCCTGAATACAATGCATAGAACATTTTCTCTGTCATTCCTATAGATGATATCTATGTTCTTTCCAGTGGCCAACCTATTCCTCAAGTTACCTACACAGAAGAAGAAAAGAAAACATGGGGCACTGTTTTCAGGGAGCTGAAGAGTCTCTATCCAACTCATGCTTGTTATGAACACAACCATGTTTTCCCATTGCTGGAGAAGTACTGTGGCTATCGGGAGGACAACATTCCCCAGCTTGAAGATGTTTCAAAATTCTTGCAGAGTAAGTTTGAAGTGCATAGAAAAACAGATTCAAATCAAAGACCTCAGCTGTCAGTGGGGGTGACGCTTCCAGAGATGGAAAAGCAGTTTTATTGGAGGTTCCCTGTGGCACTTCGGCACATCACCTAGCCTGTGTCACAGGTCCCTCTCTAAAACTTCCAGCGGTACAGTGGTGTAGATGCTCAGGTACTATGATGGTTGTATAAATAAGTAGAAAATTCCCTGCTTTTTCACAGCTCAACTCCGTTTAACATAGGAGGAGCAAATCCCACAATTAACACACTTCTTCCACTGTGAGGAGGCCAGATAAGGTTAAATCAAGCCCACTAGCTGTTTCTAAGTTGCCATTTTTTTCCCCTTCAGCCTGCACTGGATTTCGCCTACGTCCTGTTGCAGGGTTGCTCTCCTCTCGGGACTTCTTGGCTGGGCTGGCGTTCCGAGTATTTCACTCTACACAGTATATTCGCCATGCGTCCAAACCCATGTACACACCAGAACCGTAAGTACTTTGGCACAGAAAGTGTGTAGAATTGCAGCAGACTAGTAGTAGGGTCAGGCCAACTGATAATAACCATGTGGGACTCTGGAGCACTCCTGGGAGGAGAGCTAATGGAGAGCAGCCAAGTGACTGCTCTCTTCTGTAAACATTTTCAGAAGATTTCTAGTCTTTTTAATAAGCAGCATGCTATTCTGCAAGTTCTTATGGGACTGTTCAGACAGCTTTGCTACTGAAGGCATGTCTTCGTGGTGGCTGGGAGGCAAGAAAGCACTGTAAAAAGGCATTTAGCTGAGCTATTAGCACCCAAACAGTGGCGTGAAATCTAGTGTGGGAATGACCCAACTTGTTGCAAGCAAGTTTCTGGCAGCAAGATAGAGGGAGCCCAGATCATTGTTCCCTTCTCTTTTTCAGTTTTATATCATAATTATTCCCTCTGTCCTTGTCCATTGTCCTTTTCCACTTGCCATTTTCAAAACAGTTTTATTCCTCTGTTTCATGTTGTTGCAGTCCTTCCTGCCCTCCCTCACTGTTTCTTTGCTTCCTGCTCCTTCCCGCAACCTCTTTTCCCCCTCCATTTTTCTATCCCTCATTCTTCTTATTTTTCCTCTCTGTTTCTTGTAATCCCATTGACATCATGCACAAAGCCAGGCTGAAACGTTTTCCGCAAACTTGCCCTCTTGAAAGCATCTCATCCCTCTTCCCTTTCCATCTAACAAAATCACTTCTCCATCTTAGAAAAATCCAGTAGTCCCTAGGTAAGTTTTTCCCCAAACATGACTGTCCAGCTGCAAACTTCAACTTGTGATGAAAGTATTCTAGCTGAGGAAGGGTTGGCTTATACTTTTCAGTGGGCCTGAACAGGGACTGGAGTTGAGCTCTTGAGGTACATGTTGACTCTATGGGGAATTGTCTTAATAGCCTGAGCTTCATCCAAAGAGGTTTCTTTTTCTTTGGTGTGGTGATTTCTTTACGGGCTTCCCTGAGTTGAGTGGGCAGTTGAATGAATGGTTTTCTTCCATACAGAAAACCAAATAACATCTCATCTTTTCTCTGAGGGATGTATGATGATAAAAGCACTGAAAACCCTGGAGTGTGCAAGTCTTCCTGTCACATGATTCTTTTAGAGCAAAATGTTTTCCTGTGAGTCTTGAACATTATTTGCCGGTAGGAGCAAATGTGCTATGCTCCTGCCTATATGCTGACTGTAGGATTCAGCACTACTGAGCTTTTCCTGAATTAAAGTTATTCAGATGTCATGTTTTCCTGCAGTGATATTTGCCATGAGCTGCTAGGACATGTGCCGCTTTTTGCTGATCCCAGTTTTGCTCAGTTTTCCCAGGTAAGTTACTTAGTGTTTGTACTATATTTATGATTGAACAACCCAGAACTAGGTAGTTCAGAGGATGAGCCACGAGCTATGAAGGCTAGGCTGGATCCACCTTTAAACACATCATTTTGGAGTGACTGAAGCTGATCTATTTATTGCTTGAAATCTTGACACAAATCACTTAGGTGAACTCATACACCCTAAATTTTTTTACAGGCAATTTCTTTGTGAAGCCATCATCTAAAATCCTTTTTGTAGATGTTGATCCTTCTGAGCAAAGTTAAATGGCTCATGAATCAGATGAATTATTGCCCTGTCCTGCAGTCCAAGTCTTAGGGAAAGTGAAGATTTGGGGTTTGTTTTTGCTTTTTTTTTTTTTTTAATTGAAGCCACAGATGAGGCTGCGTAAAGTGAGGAATTGTCCCAGCTGCAAGCATGGGATAAGACTGGACAGGAGCTCTCTCTTTGGTGGTATTAATGTCTCCGGAAAAGAAGCCAAACCTAGGAGAAAGAGTAAATATTTGGCTTCATTTTACCAGAAAATGTGAAAAGACAGGAAGAGAGAAAGTCGGAAAAANAGGAAGGAAAATGGACTTGATGTAGCATCTTGCTCACAAGACAAATGTCACTTGATATAGTTATTAAGCACTGAGTATTGCTCTCGGGCTCTGCCCTTTCCCAGAACATGGGTTTCCTACAAGATAAGCCTTGCTGCACCTTGGCTTATTAGGATCTGACATGTTGATGGCTGCTCCCATGCTCATGGTCTGTGTGAGGGGTCACCGTGATTTTTTCACTGTGCAGTCCTCGCTGGAGCAAACTAGGAAAGGTACTTGTTTATATACAGCCTTGTGTGGCTGTCTTCTGAATCCAGTTATCACATGCTTCCCAGAAAAGTTTCCATTAGCTCCCAAGGTATGAATAAGCTCTTTCACATCATGCCCTGTCATTCAGAAAAAATAACTAATTCAAGGCTCTAGGAAAACTCCTGCAATCAGGACCCATCAAAACAAAAATATGTAAGGTGTGTGGGCGTGATTGATTTACCTCCTTTTGACAGTATAATTCTCTTGGATATGCATTACAGACTTCATCAAAAGCCTGTCAAAACAAGAGGAAAAATTAATTTGACCTCAATGGGCTTTGTACAAGGCACAAAGGATTATGCCTTGTAAATGACATTTGGACAGGGCCCTTTGTTCAATTCTGGAGAGATTTCTAGTTTAAAATTGCTGTTGCATGATAAGAACATGTCCTGTAAACATTTGTGTGTGGTAGTAAGTGATGGTAACATTTAAAATGTGAGAAATTACATAAGATGAGACAGGAAGAATGTTTGCAATAAACATCTTGAAGAATAATGGTTTATTGTTACAGGAAATTGGACTGGCATCTTTGGGAGCTCCGGATGATTTCATCGAGAAACTTGCTACGGTAATTTAATAAATGAGGGCTTAGTTTTCCAAAGCACCCTGTGTTGTCTTAATTCTGCTGCCACTGAAGTCACTGATAGAACTCCCATAGAGTTGAATGGAAACAGAGTGAAGTCCATGATTGTAAAACCCCACCCTGAAACTGTTGCACTAAAGGAAAATAACTTTGGCATCCCTTATTCCAAGTGACAGTTGTGATTAAATACAGAGGCCCAGACAAGATTTCCTCCAGCACAAACATATTGGGCAAGAAGAGATTACATGTTACTACATCCCCATGGGAAATTTCGAGAGGCAGCTTCAGTAGCTGCTCTACATGCGAATGTCGCTTCTATTCCACCCTGCCATGCAGTCAGTGTGTTTCACCTGAATCCTGTTTTGAGATTATTGAGTCACAAAGTTGCAAACTTCAAATAAAACATCTATGGAGACTAGTATCCCAGTGCCAACTCACCTGGGCAATTTGCTGTTTCTGATAGTTGAGATAGTTCTTCTCTTCCTGAGTAGGTATCCCTTCAAAATGACAGATGAAGAAGTCAAGCTAGACCACACACCATCTTCCTTCAATATTGCACTAACAGTCCATTCCCTTTCTTGCTGCTGCAGCTAGACACCATCTGTGTGAAACAGAAACTTCTATCAACTAAAGTTCAAACTTCAACTAGGTTGGCCAGCCAAAATGAAATTTTATTGCTATGGTTTTATTATCTCTGCTTTAGTGACAAATATAAGCATAGTAAAACACAACTGTGTTTGTCAGGGCACAATTAGCAGGCACAATGAGTCTAGCACTGTGCCCCTTTCAGAAGAATTTCCGTCTGTGGGACATTTATTGTATTTATACAGTTGATATTTGATGCATGACAACATTTTAAACAGAAGTTTAAACTTCAAATATACTCAAATCAATAATGTGCAACTGCTCTTTTTGATCTAGGAATCACATGTTTATTTCAAATTTCCTTGTTAGGTTTATTGGTTTACGGTGGAGTTTGGACTGTGTAAGGAGGGCGATTCACTCAAGGCATATGGTGCAGGGCTGCTGTCTTCATTTGGGGAGCTGCAGGTGTGTTCTACAAAACAGCATTTCAAAGTTCTTCATTATTGGTCAAATTGCTCTTCTAAATATCTTCAGATCCTTAATTTGCTTCCTACTTTGTGCATGAAAGTAGCATGAAATGTTGTTTCATTGGAGAGCTCTAATAAATTTGTTAGCATATGTATACACAGGGGAATCATACCTGTTTCTTTCCTAGTAAGTGAAATTGTCCTTGTATTCCACAGAAGCATCTCTTTCCTATCTGAAACTGGGTGGCATTCAATAGCTCTATCTTTCTTTCACAGCAAATTCAAGGACTTTTCAACTGAAATAAATGTCTTACACTTTTGCTCATAGTATTGTTTATCAAGTAAGCCTGAGATTCAGCCTCTCATTCTGGAGAAGACTGCTGTGCAGAAGTATCCTGTAACTGAGTTCCAGCCTATCTACTATGTTGCAGAAAGTTTTAAAGATGCACAAGAAAAACTAAGGTAATCCAGTCATTCCATGAAAGACCTAATTTCTTGTTCATTTTCAAAACAGTGGATCCCACTGCTATAACACGTCTTGTGTTGACAGTAATGTTTTAAGAGATGTAAGAAAAATTGTGCATGCTTAAAGAGACTAAGTAGTCATTCCACTCAAAATCTTGTTATGGACAATAAAGGGAACATACTTTATACACGAAGCCATAAATTTGTGGTTAATCTAGTTGAGTTTCACATGTGTAACCAAAATGCACCAAAAAATATTTGTCCAGTTGCAATGATACTAACACACAGGGCAAAGGTAGCTAATTATTACAAAAGAAGTCTCTTCAACAACCCTATAGTTAAAAGTTCCTGCACCAAAAACCTCCTAGCACTGGTACTTTTATGCTACATCATTACTTCAGGGTCAGACTTAGTTTACTATGTACAGAGTATCTACTTGCTATTCCTGCCTACAAAAAAAAGTTATTAATGATACACATTACAGCACACAATTATTCAGAATTTAGCAAAACTGAAACAAATTAGATAATAGCTATGTGGTCATTAGACAATTGCTATTACAACTAAACAAAACTCCAAGCAATCCTAATAACCTTAATCCTGAGGCCTGTGTAGTTAGGTTAATACAGAGCCTCGGGCTTGTTACTACCAGCAGTGTGTTTACAAGACTGCAAAGCTACACAGTAAATCTTTCCGTCATCTGTGATTCAAATACAGATTCAAATCCAGATCAACAAGTCTTCAAAATAATGGTCCAGGTTCAGTTCTGGTTCTTGAAACAGGAAAGTCTCTGGCTGTGTTTGGGATTCTGCTTGCATTCCACCTCACAACAATATTTCTATTTCTGCTTAAAAGAAACACCAGCATATTTCTGGATATTAGTCAAGCCACTGGGACTTAGCCTGGGTTCACACTCTAAAAATACTTGGATATGCACATGGACTTGTCCCAGTCTTGCAGTCTCTTCTTTCTTTTTCTCCCTCATTCACAGCTAAACACATGCTGAGACACAAGATATTCTGCTGTCCCAGACTCACCATCTCCTAGGTCTTCCTAACTACCTCCACTCTGCTTCCTCAGCCATCATAAGCTTACAGTCTCTCCTTTTGCCCTTTTTTCTGGGATAATACCTGAGAAAAATGACCTTCCCTTCTGGTTTGTGCTATTAATACCCTGCATGCTCTTTCTGTCTCCTCTATATACTCCTTTAATTGAGTAGCAAATCCCTTGAGAAAGTGGAAGATGCTGTCTAACTCTGTAAAAAACATCATGGACTTTTTTTCCCCCCTTTTGTTCCCTTTTGACCAAATTGGAAAACTGGTTAAATTTAGATAGAGGTCTGGGGATTGGTCCAGTGCATGTGTTTGTGGCTTTCACCTGGACATTTTTGATAGTGTGTAACTGAAAACCTTTCTGACAAATTATTCTAATGCTGATCTAATTTTTTTTTTCCATCTTAAAGTTTTCATCTTCTAATTATGACCTTACCTTCAGCTGAGATTTAAGGAGACTGTCTTCTAATGTGGATCTCTCCCCTTAGAAACATTGGACTGATGCCACTAAACATTTTCATCATAGCCAACATAATTTTTAACACTGTCACACCTAGTGGCCTGCTCAGACTTAAGTATGTTTGAGACAATGGCCTTACCTGACAATAATTAGGACTAAACTGAGGGAGCAACATGGAGCTGGCATCCAACACATTCCACTGTTCCTGGCATATAGGATTTACTATGCTAAGTCACAGTCTGCATGGTGGGGCTCCATAATCAACTCTAGCATGCTTTCCTTCCTCTTTCAGCAATAACTTTAGTAATCCAAAACAGATATATAAGCCAGTATCCTGCTGGGGTTTACAAGGAGTCTGAAACAATAGCTCTGACCATTTCATCCCATTCAGAGTCCTCCTTTCCACAGTTCTGTGGTTATGCAAATTAATGTTTCCCAGAGATACCAAAATCTTAATGTTTCTGTTATGGAATTAACAGAAGAGGTTGTGAATAAGTGGTATCAAGAATACTGCTTCACTTCACTGACCGTCTCCTATCTCTGTAATGACCTGGAAGCCAATAACAACCATACTAGTAGTCAGCACTCTGCTTACTCCTTGGTATGCCAAGGATGACATAGGTACCCGACTTTAGTTTCCCAGAAATTGTAGACTTGGATCAGGAAAGGAAAGGAAAATGAGGTTTTCAATTCTGACAAATCCCAATAGCTATATAGTTGGTCTATACCAGTAGCAGTATTGTTGTGCTAGTAGTTTGATTTGTCCTATTTGGAAAAAAACAAAAGTGGTAAGAACAAATGCAGATTCTAGCTGCAGGTCTCAGATAATTTGGCAGGAATTTCAGCTATTTCCTCTTGCAGATTTTCTTATTCTCCTCATTAACAAAAGCACATACCAAGAAGAGAGTGAGTTACTGAAAAAACAACTTTTCCAGGTTTGTATGTTTACTTGTATTTTTGCCTTAGGAAATTTGCTCAAACGATCCCTCGACCTTTCTCTGTTCGATACAATCCCTACACCCAGAGGATTGAAGTCTTGGACAATGCAAAGCAGCTGAAGAACTTAGCCGACACTATCAATAGTAAGGAACTACAGATTTGTTACCTCAAATTCCTCTAAACTCAGATCAGAAATAGCCACTACAAAGCAGATTTCATCTGGTTACATTTAGTATCCTGAGCCTAATCAAGATCAAGCAGTACACATCTCCTTTCTGGTGAAGAAATGGCTTCCTAATTCTAGCCAGGCTTCAAGTAACATTTGCATTTGACTGCAGTTTGTTACATTTGAAATATCCAGTTTTACTGTACATGCTAGGAAAGGCCAGAGGGTCTAGTGATGGATTCTGATGTATGACTCTGGCTGTTCTCAGTAAGGAAGAAAAGAAAAAGCTTGGCTTTAATCACATTTCTTCTGCCATTCTAGCCTTTTTCCTGTTACATTTCCCCTCCCCCACCCCAGCCTCAATATCGGCTAGTCTGATGAGGACCAGCATGCCCAGTCCTGTGTGCCGTCCTCATATGGTTGATGAAGGGGAAGGGCTGACTCTGCAAACCTTATTCCAGTAAAACCCTAATAAATGTGTCCAATCCAGCACTTCTTAGTTCACCTTATTCTTTCAAGGAATGGACAGAAATGGTAAATATATACAGGTGTGTTAGAAACAGGCTAGCTGTAAGATTAACTGCTCTGATTATTTCCTCTGCAGGTGAGATGGGGATCCTTTGCAATGCCCTCCAGAAGATAAAATGAAGATTTGCTGCAGCTTGCTAATCGCTGGCTACTGACAACAACCAAATGCCAGTCTTCACCTCATCTCAGTTTTTTATCTTGCTGTGTATTGAATGAATGCTTATGTTATATATCTTAATTACTATAGATTAGCAGAGAAAGAGACACCTGCAGGTGACCCTTGACTCTTTTGGCCTTCAGATACTAATACATTTTTTCTCACTAATGCAAAAATTCACCTTGGTTCTGGGAATCTGAAGAAAACTTTCATATCTCTTACGCCAAAGGTTAGCAGGAGGAAGAGATCTCTACCATGCAGAGCTATAGTCTACTGCAGCTCTGAGGTTGTGTTACCAACTTAGGCTCAGGGACAGGATGGTAATCACTAACAGATTAATCTACCATGCTTTCTTTCACAGCCATTCTCCCCTTAGCCCCTCACATTTACACAAGGTTCCCATGGAGTCCCAAATTTTACACCTTTCTGGGGGTATACATACACTGTTTGGCCCTTTGTATACCTACTTTTACAAGCACCTCTATTCTGATTTTTGTCCCTAAAAATGTGATATTGCCTTTGATTCAAAGCACAGATGTTAGTGGAAAAGTTAGCAAGAACACTGCAGCATCATTAACAAAGAATTATCACCATATATAATATATCATATTTGCACAAACAGCAATCCACAAAGGATTTGTGCAAGTCAAGAATGCTGCATGTTGTTGTGTGTCATTGGTCTGCAGAGCAAAGTCCCTGAGCAAGGCACTGATACTGCCTATCCAGAGTATGGAGCCTGTGCCTCAATACAGTACTCACAAAAAAGCCTCTTCAGAGAAGAGTTACCTAAAGGCAAATCTATGTGGTTTTTTGCTGTTGGATGTGAGGCCAGTTTGTCAATACTTTGTGCAATCAGGAAATCATGCAGGTGTTTTAACAAGTTATCAAGGACTTATTAGTCCAGTCTGAGAGCTACACTGGCTGTAAAGTCATATAATATCACTCTTGTGTGAAGACTACCTTGTGTTGTGTATGTCCTTCTCTGAGAGTGCTTTATTCAGTACTGTTACAAGGTGTCTCCTAACTTTCTGTACTCACAATCCAGGAAGTGGATACCAACACCTTTAAAATGCAGAAGTCATTCTTACAATATAGTGAAAGGCATCTAAGCCTTCCAACTCCTAACTCACTGTGTCTGTGGCTAGTGTCGCCACAAAAGCTATGGAAGACCTGAGTTAGCTGTGTCTCAGACTGAGTGCACTCAAACCTAAACCAGATATCTTTCAAGGCAGCTCCTAAGTGATGATAGATTTTGGAGTCTTCTTCCTTCTCCAACTTGTGCTTTAATCTCCCTTTTTTGGTTAAAACGGTTTTATTCTTTCTGGAGTACAGCTCAGCTGAAGCAGCAAATGGAAGCAAGGGTGCACCCAGCTTAACTCAAAAGCTGAGCCACGGAGAGATAAAAGCTTGGCTGTTCAGAAAAGCTATTTCTGTATTTTATCCATTAACTTTCACACAAAGCAGCTAAATGCCTTTCTAGAGTTGCCCACATTGTATAATATGTACCTGTAACTGTTTAGTTGAAGAAGGAAGGAGATCAGTACTTGTATGTTGGAGCAGAATGGAACAAAGTAAAGCAAAACAGTATTTCCAGCTTGAAACAATTCTGTAACATGATACTATAACGAGATGTGAGCCATATTTCTGATAGAAGACCCAAAGATGGAGAAGGATTTGAAAGTCCACAAGTCTCATACCTACTATTGTACTACTCTTGTATTTGTAGCTTGAAAATCAATGGAGCTTTAATGTAGGCATCTTCCTTTAGGAAGACAGGAAGTACAGCTGTTTCCATTACATTTATAGCGGGTAATAACATTAATATAAGCATACCAGCTGGAACCCTTTTCAATGGACACATACTTATGCAAAATGGTGTCATTTTGGTGCTTTGAAGCAAGCTTTTTAATCTCTATCTTTTTTCTTCCTTTTATTTTTTTCTCGTGACAATGTCTGTGTAAATCTTTCATTTCTGCCTGGCATGTATTTTCAGTGTGAAAGTAGCCCATATTCTTCTCTTTTAATATTGTAAGACCCATAAGGTAACTGTGTACCACAAAGAGACGATTTCATCTCAGGGGTGAAGTCTTTGAAACTAATCTTCAGACAGCTTTCCAAGCTTCTCAGCTTCTGGTTGTTGTTATAACTGACAGTAGCAGTAAATCTCTAATGATATTGAGAACCCGGGATTCATGGTTGTATTTATGTGTAGGTGGAATGGTTAAAGAATATTGATGCCACATGTCTGATTCTGTGTCCATTAACGCAGATTTAAATGAGCAATAACCTCAGCCAAAGCAGCATAACACAGCTGTTCAGCAAGACTGAGAGATGAGAAAAAGTGAAATACTCAGTTTTTTAAAAACGGAGGAAATCTACTCAAAGTAGTTTTTCTGGCAGAACAAATTAGCTTCTGCATATGTGCATTAAATAGTACAAATAAGTTGTATTTTTAAAAGTATTTCTTAGTGGGTGACTTCTTATTTCCATGCTAAAGAAAACTAAAACTGTGTAGCAAACCGGTCAGTTTACCTATCTAGGGTAACTCCTCTGCAAGATAACCCCACGGGTTGAGTAGTATTACGCAGGTAGGGGGAAAGCCCATTTGAGGTGGATTCCAACTCAAAAAAGGCTGTCTTGCACTGGTTGAGTACCACTTATCCATATATATGTATAAATCTTGATGTGTGAAATTACCTAGAAATGTACAGCAAAGCCTTGATTGCTGTACTTTTGCATGTTCTGTACATCTTCGTATACTACTCTGACCAGTCTATACCAAGACACTCTTCTAAGTAACTTTTTTGTCTTCTGTCTCACTATGATCATACTTGCAATGTTCTGATCTCCAGTTCTGTTTCAGGTGACCAAAGAAGCCCTCTCATGGGGCCCTTGTCCTTTACAGAGGCCTTAGCCAAGGTCAGTGATGGTGATCGAGGCTGGAGGTTTTAGCACAGGTTATACAGGGACATGCCTAGATATGACAACAGTCTTGGAGTATGGACACAGTATTACCCAAAGGATGCAGAGATTGTTGAAAGAGGGATTAACACAAGAGGACCCCACAGAAGTACAATTCTTTTAAAGCTTGTCTCTTCACTGCTTCAAACCATTCTGGCAGCTGGCAAAGAAAACTCTTCTTTCACATTCAAAAGTAAACGTTCAAACTAACCTAAATAAACAGAAATATTAATGCAACACTCATCTCAAATGAGTAGCACTGTGCTCATATAGGGTGAAGATATTTGCCAGTGGGAGCAGAAAAAAAATGGGCAGACGATCAGCCAAGGCCTTTTAAATCACCCATGCCAGGGGCTGCATGAGAGTTGGTGGGCTTACCCTTGGGATAGGAGATCCCCATATTCTTTAGAGAGAAGGTGCCTCTCCCTGTGGGAAAGGATGACACACTGTGCTCCAGACCTTGCATAACCCTTTAAACGTCAGCACTAAGACTAAGAGCTCTCCTCCTGCACTCCTACAGGTCCCCCAAAGTGCTGAAATCAAGACTTAGGGTGTCTCAGCAGAGCTGGGTTACACTGTGATATTGTGGGCGAGGCCTCCTGGGGCCTGCCCAAAACATGGATTCAAGGTGGTATTGGAATGTTTTCTGGCTGGGCAAGGACATTTAATCACCCAAAGAGTCAGGGTTCTCTATGCTGGTTTTGTAGCGTGGTTCAAAGCTGTGCTGAACTGCTTCAACTATCACATTGGCTGATGAATCCTATCTGGTTCTGTAGAGAAACCTCCATTAATACGCAGAAACCTGAGTAGTTCTGTATAAATATAGAGGAATGAGATTTTGACACTAGAGGATAAAGACAGTTGTAAGACCGTCATGCCCCTACTCTGCCAGCAATTGTGACCAGTACCTTAAATATGCATCCTGAGCCCTGGGGCTTTCACCTACATGGCCGTATGTAGCTGGAATAGGAGGTTTTATGCCATTTATTGTTTGTGCTATGCCTGTGGCCTGGATGTGGGGATGCACACATCTTCTTTTTAAGGGAAATGTCCAGTTTAGACTCAGACAGACAGACTCAGCGCAGGTAGTTCTCCTGTGCCCAGCCTTGCTATCACTATTGGGTGGATGCGGGACTGGGAAGAGCCTTTCTCCCTCCTTAAAGCCCACTTCTTCCCCACCCACTTCGGGCTGCAGCTGCGATCCGGCCAACCCTGCGGGAGGTCCCGGGGCGCTCGGGCGGGGCTGGGGCAGCTGCTCGCCGAGCGCCGGTGCCGGCGGGACGGAGCCGCAGCGGTTTCAGGACCGCGGACAGCGCCCCGACCCGCCCTGCCTGCGGGCGACGGGTCCCACTGAGCTCGACCGGGGGGCGCTTGTTCTCGGGGTGGGATCGCGCTGCTTCGTCTGGATGGGATCACGGTCCTCAGTGTGCTGAGACCTGCTGAGACCCTCCGCCTTGGATCTTCTTTCTCAGCCAGGAGAATTTATGCAGAAGCCAAGACCTTCCCAGCAGCCTGCCAAGGGGAAACACGGTGCTGGCGAGGTCTCTGGAGAACACAGTTCGACTACACTGCCTTTATCTTCCTTGGCCAGTGTAGAGGCCTCGAATACTGGGCTCAGTTCTGGGCCCCTCACCACAAGAAGGATGTTGAGGCTCTGGAGTGTGTCCAGAGAAGATCAACAAAGCTGGTGAAGAGACTGGAGAACAATTCCTATGAGGAGCAGCTGAGAGAGCTGGGGTTGCTNGTGGATGAGGTGCTGAGGGGCATGGTTTAGTGTTTGATAGGAATGGTTGGACTCAATGATCCAGTGGGTCTTTTCCAACCTGGTGATTCTGTGATTCTGTGAAGAGCGATACAGCACTGGGGTGTGTGACCCAGCCAGGAGCTGCTAAGGGGCACATTGGAAATGGCTCCATCTGCGAAGGGAGTGGTGGTTTTCTCTGTGGGCCTGCAAGATGAGTTTCACACGTGTTCCAGCACACTGTAACCTGATATTTGAAGATGCGGTGCTCATATCAAGAAACATGTTTTGGGTGTCAGCGGGTGCTATGTCATGGCAGAAGTAGAGCTGAATCCCCACTGAGTTTACCCAGACAGTTGTGAGAAATATGTGACCCTGGAATTCTTGAAAGTCTGCTTCACTGGAGGTAAAATCATGACAGAATCAAGTTCCAATAGAGGAACTTTGTCTGCAGACAGCGCTCAACTCTTGTAGGGGTAGGTCAGAACACATCAGATCCTATAGGCAAGAAACCTCAGAAGCAGGCAATGAACATTGGTTCTGGGTCAGGTCTTTCATGCTCTCACAACTGAGTCTGTGCAGAGAGGACACCACCTGGACTTGTCTAGAGTTTGGGAGAAGAGCCCCTCTGGTTCTGTGGGGGCATGACCAACGCAGAGAGAGCCCCTGTAGGCAAGAGAGGGTGGGAAGGTAGGGCAATCAGACATTGCACAGGGCAGCCCAGACTTGGAGATGTAAATGGGACTGAGGATAATTGCCTTTCCACAAAGGAACCCATCTCCAGGGTTGAACAGCTTGCAGACACATTCAAACAGAGCAGGAGGGCCACACTTTGAAGTTATCTCGAGGAGGAGGGTTATCTTGGGCTCTAGCGTATATCCTACGCAGGTGATTTCCCTTGATGTGTCTGGCATGGCCAACATAAATGTCCATGCACCTAAGACAGTAGCAACCAGCTTGCTTCACTGCTGTCTGGGAGTTCTGATCACATCACCCACATATACACACTGCATCTCCAGTCCCACCATTTTCCCCTAGCCATTGTTCTGGGAGAAGAACTCACATCCTCAGGCAGTTTCCACTCAGCACCTGGCAATTGCAATCCACTGTCCTGTCTCCCAATGAAGACTGATTTGGTGGGAATCCCAGGCCAAAAGGAAGAGACTGGCAAGGAGAAGGAGATGTGTGGCATAGAGGCACTGAACAAGCAAGGCAGCCTGGAGACCAACAAGGAAGATGGCCGAGCCACTCTCATCCTGACCCTCACCCTCTGCAATGTGAGGAAGACTGAACTCTCTAAGGCAGCCAAAGTATTTGAGGTACAGACCTCACCATTCCTTTCCTCTTCTGAGCTCTCTCTTTAGTCCCTATTGTCTTTACCTCTCCCTCTTTGCATCTCCCCTTCTGTCACCTTCTTTTGCTCGCTGCCTGTCTTATGCCTCCAACTCTTTTCCCTCTTTCTCATTTTCCCTATTTTGCTATAGCAGCTGAGAAAGGTTGACTGGCTTCTGTAGGTGAGGGCTTGTACTCTGGAGGGAAGGAGTAGCTGGACACAGTCATTTAGAAAAAAACACTGTTTTATGTAAGGGATGTTTAGAGCAGAAATCAATTTATTATTTCTTTCTAGCAGTTATGATGGCTGGCCATGACTAAAGAATGGGACAGCATTTCAAGCACTCAGATTGTGAGGATGTTAGGAGCCAAAGAATTTTTTTTTATATACTTGACAGGATATACAGAGACTACAAGAGCTGTAAACCATGCAGGCATTATATATTCTGGGCATTTGAAGTTTCTCTACCAGGTGCTCACTCTCATCTGTGAAAATGAATAACTCAAAAGAAAGTATTGTATTTGTTTCTTAATTTTAATAATTTACAATTATTTAATGATTATGGTGTTATTATACATCAATAGATCTGCTTTCATTCTGCCAGGGTCTTAATAGTTACCCAGCCACACATTTGTTGTTTCTACAAAGATGAATTTTTACAGTCGACTGTACCTCATATTTCACCTCCATCTAGCTCTATCTAATTCTGCAGTGTTTAGTTGTTAGCTCTGCTTGTATTTTAGTTCCTTCTAAATGGAGCATTACTGGGTTTCATTGTTTAAAATGCCCTTCTTGTTAAGATCTATTTTAGTCACCTTTTAAAGACATTATAGAAGTGTATCTTGACTTGCCTGGATTTTCAGTCTTTGGAGAAGCTTCTTCATATGAACATCTGGCTCTTGCAGATGTTTCAAACTCAGATCTGTCACTTTGAAACCAGACGAGCCAAAAAGCCCAAAAACTCTGCTGATGACCTTGACATTTTTGTTGAATGTGAAACTCACAGTGCTGATGTTAGCCTCCTTCTCACCTCCTTAAAGAGAGTAGCAGAAGATGTGAATGCTAGCAGAGAAGAAAAAGGTAAGAAATGCATGCATCTGTTAGTGCTGTTTTGTTTCTTTTTGGAGTAACTTTTTAGCATTAGCTTCATAATAATAATGCAATTAGTCTGAAAAGCAGGTGAGCATGCATACATTTTTTTTCTCCACTGCATGATTGTTTTCCCTGAGTTGAGACCGTTCTCATCAGTGTTGAAATGTAGGCACTCCATCACAGCCAATGGAACTGAGGTGGGAAAAACATTCCAGCAAAAAAGGAAATGAGAGGGATAAAGCAGCAAAACAAGAAGCTGAGGGGAAACTCAAAACTGGGGTGAAAGCTGAGAGCCATGCAGAGAACTGACCACTCTGACATGAGCACAGGCACTTGATGGGAATGCAGTGATATGGCAGAGGGTGTGAATGATTCATTTACTTGTGTGTTTTGTGTCCATTTTGTTTAATGAAGCAGAAGCTGTCTGTTTATGGTGTCTACCACACTCTGGGTCCAGCAGTATAGTCTGCGGATAGATTGCTCCATCACCAAAAAGACCTATATGCAACTGGCTTAAAGAATTTTTCAGAGTGCAAGGAGGAGAGAGAGCCAGCAGAAAGCCTGCTGGGAGAGCCAAGGGGGGAGATTTTTGTGGAGAACAGACTCATTGGAGTAACAGAGCATCAGGAATATTCCCAGGCACCTGAAAACTTGTTTGGAGGTTGTGCCAGCTTCAACGGTTGTATTTTAGGAACTGTATTTCACCTGGCAAAGTGCTGTAAGTGGCTACTCCACTGCCTATGCTGTATTCAAGTTGTCATCCCTATCAGACATGAGGATGGAAAGTGAGTTTGCCAGAGGTGGACTGGTAATTTACCTGTTTACAGGCTAATGATGGGAGACATTTTGTTCCAAGCTGTTATCAGGATATCAAAAGGGTATCACTGTCATGAGGGAAACTGGAAAGCCAAATTGCATTTTGGAGCTGATGCAGCATTTCCTTGGGATTTAAGACCTTAGTGCTCAGAAGTAGCAGCTGGTTTCAAGTGTGTTGGCACTGGGATCCATGATAAAAACAAGGGACTGTTAAAGTAGGGTGTGTTTATGATTAAAGCAGATGAGTACTAGGGATATAATTTTCTTCACCTTTTCCTTTTTCTTATGGTTTTGAAAATCAATCATAAAAGTCATCAGGCTTGTTTTGTATATAATATTGCTAGAATTAATATTCTTGATATGCAAAAAGAGTCTTTTCTGTGTGTTTCAGATGTCCTCTGCTTCCATGAAGCAGAGATGGAAGCAGAAAAAACTGACATCTGCCAGCACTATCCCCGGTTTATTGACTGCATTCATTTCTTTGACAAGGCTAGGATTCTCCCATAGTCCTTCCTCCTCTCTCCTTTAGCTTGTCTGCCCTCTCACACGACTCAGTAAGGCAAGATGTGTATTGGGACACATGCTGAAGGACTTGTGATCAAGTACAGATTTTGAGGAGATACAGCCAGAGATGGCAGGACAGGCATCTTGCATGCAGAACCATTAGTACAGCCAAAGACAGGCTCAGTCAAAAATTCTAGGCAGACATAAGGCATTTGTCAGACTAGTACTTCTTCCTTCTTATTGCAGAATTGGGTGTAACTGCATGAAAAATCTAGAATTTCCCATTGATGTGGATTTGTAGCCTTGTACCTTTGTAAAATGTCTGTGCCTGGCTATAACACAGAGGGATGAAGCTAAATTTACCATTCACTATAGAGATGCTTTGTCTTCTCCTGTCAATTATGAGATCAAGGTGACCCTAAACAGACATTTTCTGGTCTGTTTCTGGNATCTTGCATGCAGAACCATTAGTACAGCCAAAGACAGGCTCAGTCAAAAATTCTAGGTAGACATAGGCATTTGTCAGACTAGTACTTCTTCCTTCTTATTGGGCGTAACTGCGTGAAAAAAACTAGAATTTCCCATTGATGTGAATTTGTAACCTTGTACCTTTGTAAAATGTCTGTGCCTGGCTATAACACAGAGGGATGAAGCTAAATTTGCCATTCACTATAGAGATGCTTGGTCTTCTCCTGTCAATTATGAGATCAAGGTGACCCTAAACAGACCTCTTCTGAGGTGTAACACACTAAGTCTAACCACAGTATCGGTCTGAACTCAGAAAACAGTACTAACTTTGTATTTTTGCAGTTGTTTTTTAATTCATTACTTATAAATGCTGCCAATTGAGTTAAGAAGGACACACTTTATATTCATTTTAGTCACTTCAAGGGAAGGCAACTGTTTGGAAATCCAGCTAATGCTAAATTTTTTTTTTTGGTTGAAAAACTGATAAAGAACCAGAAGTAAAATCTTTAAGTCAAGATATTTCTTGTTCTATTTTTTTTCTCTAGAAATATCATGTTTTCCTTTAAAAAGCAGTTTTAATTTTTAAAGGTATGAAAATCTATGACTACTTTTTAGACAAGAAAAAAAAACTTTTTAAAATAAAATGTATGGAAATATATTTGTTGTGCTGTGCTAAACTGAATATCTCATTAGTCCTAAGAGGAAATGTTTTTACCTTTAAAAATGTTTCTACTAATTACAACTAAGAGATTATCATTGCAAATTAGTTTCAGATAATGTTTCATTCAGTCTGCCAGTTTGACCAGCAAATAAAATAAACTACTGACATAAACTGACACCTATGCATGAATATTCATAGATATTGATAAAAAGAAAGCTTGTAACAGTTAGCACAAGTTTTATTTTCCATGTATTTAAAAAAAATTATTCAATCCCATCTCATTTAACCCTCATTGCTTTCTCTCCAGTGCCTTGGTTCCCCAGAAAAATCCAAGATCTGGACAAATGTCACCATCTGATCACCAAGTATGATCCCAATTTGGACCATGGTCACCCTGTATGTTTAATGTTATTTCTTTTAACTTAATAACCAGAAAAGTTTATGCATCCAGATTCACCATGGTACTGACATCAGACGTATGCTGAAGTGATTTTGATGTTCTTTAGTATGAGTTTCTATTTCATTGTTTAGTTTTTTAAAAAATCATTTGTTGTTTCATCCATGATATTCTTGAAATATGCCCACTTTGTACTAGCTGCTCCACACAAGCATCAGCTTCCCCGGCCTTCTGCTTTTCATGTTTTCTGCATTGATCTTTCAGATATTCCATATATGTATTTTTCATTTTGCATATACCAGGAATCTCATTCAGGTGATGATGTACAGAGGATGGTAATGAGGACAAGTGGTAAAGAACTGGTCACTAATATGTACCAGGTTCTCAGATCTCACAGAAGGGAATATTATACATAAACTCACAAAAATTGTCTAGACAGAAAATACGATAAATGCATGGCAGAACTGGCAAAGGAATATAATACCCAAATGGAGACTTAAATGTGACATGAGAAGCTCAAAGGTCTACTGATTTCAGTTGAGGTAAGCATCTAAAGTCTAAATAGCAAGCAAGTTGGAAAGATTATAATCCAAATTCACATCTGATTTTTCACATGGTCTTTGGAGTCAGAATTTTGGCAATATTTATTGATAGTGCTTTGCAAAATATCATTAGAATGTTTGTGATGGGCTTTCCCTTGGATTGAGGCAGAAGACGTTGTTTATGAGTATGCCAGAAAAAGAGTTTTACTCACAGGAGTTACTTATGATAGTTTTTCATAGTCGTTTTGTGTCTCTACTCTTAGCCTTTACATAAGCAGAAACTCCAGAGAAAGAAGAGGAAAAAAAGCACCGTGGAATCCTGCTCTAGTGATACTGAGAACAAACAAACAAACAAACAGTAATTTCTCATCATTTTTTCCCAGCTTTAGTATAGATGAAGTATGAGTTAGATATAGACAAATTAGGGACTCCAAAGACCATTTAGTGACTAACAAGGTAGGCCACAGAATTTTGAACTGTTCTGACAAACATCACATAGAAGTGAAGCAGAAAGGGAAAAAAACACAGGCTTTGTACTGGAAAAGGTAAAGAATATTTTATGGATGCCAATAGAATGAACAAGATTTTGTCATTCACTGCTGTAAAAATCTCAGCTCTATTTAGAACCTTTTACTAACCCACACAAGGTTAATATTATTAGCTAAGTACAGTTCTGTGTGGGATAAAAGACTTTCCAAATCTATCTTCCATTTTTGAGAATCACTTAGTAAACTATAATGCTCTAGGAGAGCTTCATATCCTCCTTAGCAGGCCATCTTTCATTCTTCCTCACATCTTTCCAATAGAAACAATCCAAGTGTTTCTTATTTTCCTGAGCTGGCTCTGAGGCTGTTTCTCACGAGATGAATGCACGCATGTGGGGAATTCTTTGAATTGTACTAAGTTCCCCTCCTAATCTGCCAAAGAGGAGTTGTGAGTGCTGAAGAGGAGGAGCAAAAGCACCAATGGTGCAGGGTTACCAAAGTACTGAGAGGGGATAAACTTACACTCCAGAATACAGTGCAATGTAGGACTACCTGAACTAGCTTGAAACAAGTTAACTCAGGCTCTAGAAATAATTTGTCTGAGGAAGGAGGGAGAACAATTCAGGCTCATTTACTGTGCTAGTAAGCATGGCTCAGAAATGATCAGACTGGAGGAAAGTACCAAATCCACTGAAACACTGGTGGCTCAGCAAAGATTTTGCATATGCATTTATTACCAAACAGGGAATTTGAGCTGTACTCAGCTTCACTTTTTTTACTCTCTTTAATGGCTAGAAAAGCAAACCAATAACACTGTGACACTACTCTCTGAGGCACACTAACACTGGCTGCAGTGGTCTCCTAGGAAGGCTCCTGATGTTCAGAGGGTGGACACAGAGCCTTGGGAACAGCAAGGGCAAAGATGACAGCTCACAGCATCAACACTGTTCTGACCTGATGCTTTTTCCATGCATTTTGTGTGAAATTGCTACAGTTAATGAAAAGTAAGGGTGGTGTCTGAACTCACACGTTATCCAGAACATATGACAAAAATAAACATGCTGTCAAGATCCAGTTCTTTCCTCAGATTTACGTACTCATTAATCGCAGTATTACTCGTATTATTGCTACACTGAAGATTATGTGAATAAACCTAAGGGAGAAATTTGGCTTGTAGAATGCAAAGTGGCTCCAGTAAATTCTGAATATTTTAGACTAATAAATATTTGTATAGTGATGCTGATCAACATCACTTTATGAGTTATATTAGTAACATAGGGCCAAATTTCAGATTTTATTCCTATCGTGAATAATGTAAAATTCAAAGGACTTTGATTCCATAGTTCTACTCACATTTAATAGCTGGAGAAACCTACTTGAAGCTCAGCTTCTAGTAAACATGAAGAGGGCAAAAAATCCTTTCTGGTATTAAGTAAGTAAACTGCACCTCTAAACAGATGTCGTTCAATCTATCTTTATTATAACATGCTTATAAATAGGCAAGGCGGAAATAACCTGTAACTTCTACAGATTAAGTGACAACTCTAATGATTTCAAGCCAGTGAGGAACCCTTCTTTACCCAAAGCACTGGCTATTGTGCAAGCAGAGTGAACTTTGTCTGCCAAAGTAGTACTAGGCTTGGTACCATTACGTCCCTTGCAGAACTGTATTGCAAAATCTTGTGCTTAGCACAAGAAAGACATTATTCAGAGAATTAGCTCTTCCTCAGCAGAAGTGGCACCCCTATTTCCCTTCCATGTTTAATGTGATTTGCATTTAATTTAACTGTAAGTGTAACAATCTGTGATGTAGTGTTTTGTAGTGTTTATTTTTGGAACAACTCCAAAACCTCCCCACTAAGCCATGTTACTTTCATTTCTGGTCATAGCCCTCAAATTTTCATGAAAATGTCACTGATTCAACTGAGTGTAGACTTTGGCTTACCAGATTCATAAAGCTTATAACTCATTGCCTCAGAGAACACAATCTATTTGAGGCCTAGGCTTTCTGAATGGTTCTGTTAGCAAATATATTTATGCCAGCAAATCTCTCTTAACATAAATCTTTTTTCAAATTATTTTGTTATTCAGGGATATGCTGACCTGGAGTATAAGAAACGGAGAGCATTCTTTGCTGACCTTGCCTTTAATTACAGAGCGTAAGTACAAGGCTGCTGAAAAAGAGACTACAGCAGTCCACATGTGCTTTGAAACATCTTCATTTGCAAAAAATACCATAGACTTAATCTTTTGTCAACGTATCAATTAGTTATCTTTTAGAAATTCAGCCACAGTAGCTTTCACTTCATATGAAACAGACTTTTCCCACAACATAGCAAATTTATCCTAGGATAAAAATCTTAAGATTGTGTTCGCATCTCCTTCAATTATGTATTTTATCTCAGTAGAGGTGATTTCTCAGTATGAGTTTTTCATTTCTATTTTGCAGTTCCTTTTAGGACTAGCTCCTGAGCTGAGGCTACTCTTTTTCAGGCAACAGTAAGAAACTGTCTTTAGGAACATTTTTGACATAGAAAAGGAATTTAAAATAATTTTATTATCTGTTTGACAAAATGTCTCTAGCCATGCACATCAGCTACCTGAAAACCTCTCAGGTCTTGTGTGGGTGATTAAAAATGTTTCTGCATTTATGTGTAAAACTTCAACCAGAATCACACTGCTGTCTGACAGAGTCAATCAGATGTACAGGTAGAACTGGTTGTGGATTATCAGCCTCATGGTGTCCAAGAACTGGTGAATCTCCCAAGTCTCAAGGCATTTCTGTTTGAGCACAGTTTTCTCACTGCCGCCATATGGAAATGCACAGGCAGTGCAAGCAGGAATAGGTACCCTGGAAAGAGTATAGGGACACTGCTTGGTTGTGAAGGCATGCGGTCAGGAAGGAAAAGGCACAACTGGAGCTGAATTTGGCAAGGGATGGAAAATATAATAAGAAGGGCTTCTACTGGTATGTCAGCCAGAAGAGGAAGGTCAGAGAAAGTGTATCTCCCATGATGAGCAGACTGGTAAACCGATAACAACAGACAAGAAGACTGAAGTACTCAACAATATTTTTGCCTCAGTCTTCTCTGGCAATCTCTCTTCCTACACCTCTCAAGTGGATGGATCACTAGATAGGGACTGGGAAAGCAAAGTCCCTCCTACTATAAGAGAAGATCAGATTTCTGACCACCTGAGTAACCTGAATATATGTAAGTCTATGGGCCTGCATGAAATACACCTTCCAGTCCTTAGGCAATTGACTGATGTATTGCCAAGCCACTCTCCATCATATTTGAAAATTCATGGCAGTCAGGTGAAGTCCCAGGTGACTGGAAAAAGAAGGAAGTATTGCACTCTTTTTAAAAAAGGTTAGAAAGGAGGACGCTGGGAAATACTGTCCTGTCAGTCTCACTTCTGTACCTGGGAAGATCATGGAACAGATCCTCCCAGAAACTATGTCAAGGCCTGTGGAGGTCAGGGAGGTGATTCAAATCAGTCGGCATGGCTNCACCTCTCAAGTGGATGGATCACTAGATAGGGACTGGGAAAGCAAAGTCCCTCCTACTATAAGAGAAGATCAGATTCCTGACCACCTGAGTAACCTGAATATATGTAAGTCTATGGGCCTGCATGAAATACACCTTCCAGTCCTTAGGCAATTGACTGATGTATTGCCAAGCCACTCTCCATCATATTTGAAAATTCATGGCAGTCAGGTGAAGTCCCAGGTGAATGGAAAAAAAAAGGAAGTATTGCACTCTTTTTAAAAAAGGTTAGAAAGGAGGACGCTGGGAAATACTGTCCTGTCAGTCTCACTTCTGTACCTGGGAAGATCATGGAACAGATCCTCCCAGAAACTATGTCAAGGCCTGTGGAGGTCAGGGAGGTGATTCAAATCAGTCGGCATGGCTTGGCCTTCTATGATGGAGTAACTATACCAATGGACAAGAGCTACTGGTGCTGTCTGTCTGGACTACTGTAAAGCCTTTAATATGGTCTCCAAAAACATCAGGTTCTCTAAACTGGAGAGGTATGGATTCGATGGGTGGACTGTTCAGTGGATAAGGAATTGCTTGATGGTCCCATCCAGGAAGCAGTGGTCAACAGCTCAATGTCTAGATGGAGAAGGATGACAACAAATAGTGTCCCTTGGGAGACTGTATTGGGACCAGTATTGTTTAATATCTTCATCAATGACATAGACAGTGGGATTAAGTGCACCTTCAGCAAATTTACAGAGCACACCAAGATGAGTGGTACGGTTGGTATCTCTGAGGGACAGGATGCCATCCAGAGGGACTAGGACAGGCTTAAGAAATGCACCTCTGTGAACTTCATGAGATTCAACAAGGCCAGATGTAAGCTCCTGCATCTGAACTGGGACAGCTCCTGGTATCAATACATGCTGGGGTTGAAGGGACTGAGAGCAGCCATGCAGAGAAGGCCGTGGGGGTAGTGGTGGGTGCTCAGCTGTACATTAGCTGACAGTGTGAGCTCACAACCCAGAAGGCCAATCATATCCTGGACTGCATTAAAAGAAGCATGGCTAGCAGGTCAGGAGCAGTGATTCTGCCCTGGTACTACCCTCTGGTGAGATCCCACCTGGAGTTATGTCTCCAACTCTGGAGCCCCCAGTACAAGAAAAGCACAGACCTTTTGGAACTGATCCAGAGGAGGGTCACAAACATTATTAGAGGGATAGAACACCTCTCCTGTGAAGACATGCTGAGAGATTTAGGGTTGTTCTGCCTGAGTAAGAGAAGGCTACAAGGAGACGTTACTGCAGACTTTTGATACTTAAAGAAGGCCTATAATAAGGATGGGGACAAAATTTTCAGCAGGACCCATTGTGATGGGTCCAAGGGTGAAGGTTTTAAACTAAGGGAGGTTAGATTCAGGCTAGATACAAAGAAGATATTTTTTACAGTGAGGCTGGAGAAACACTGTAACAAGTTGCCTAGAGAGCTAGTAAAAACTCCATCCCTGGAAACATTTGAGGTCAGGATGGACAAAGCTCTGAGCAACCTGGTCTAGTTGAAGATGTCCCTGTTTACTGATGGAGGACTGGACTAGATACCTTTAAAGGTCCCTTGCAACCCAAGCCGTTCTATGATTCTATGATACACCACAGCTAGCACAGCACAACAGCAAAAAAGCACACACTGAGCTCTCTCAGAGCTACTGAAGAAACAGAATGAGGAAGAGGAGAGAAGTTTGCCCATCACAGAAGTTAGTGATAAACATGCAGTGTGTGCCTGGGCAGCTCTCTGCTGATGAGTTTATGAATGTTTCTTTGCTATGATGCTGTTATAATCACAACCTCCAGGGACAGACCCTCCATGCATGCATTGTGTTTTGGTTTGCTAAATTGCCTTCAGCAGAGGTAAGGGTATGCTTGAAGGCCACTTTTTTCTTCTGTAAAGCAGAAAATGGCTCCTTTTCTTACCACATCCATCTGTTTCCTCCCCACACTAAAACAGCAGAGAAAATGCATTTGAAGACAAAGAATTTGTAAATTATGTACTTTTTACTGTTTCTGTCTTCATTACAGCAAATATTCATGGTGTAGGGAAAGAAAATACTTGGAAACTGAACTTGAAACCTCTTTAGACACATACATTATTTACTTTCTTCATTACAGAGGAGACCCTTTGCCTCGCATCGAGTACACAGAGCAGGAAACCGCAACTTGGTGAGTCTGTTACGTAAACTCCAACTCCTGGGCCATTCCACTGCAGTCTGAGGAAAGACTGGCAATGTGAGAAAGTTACAACATTCTAAAACTATATTTATCCATCTCAAATTTTACTCCTTGGTTAAGTGTTTCCTTTTGGCCGTTTCTTTTGCAGAAAGCCATTCTCAGTGCTGGTCTTAACTATTCACTTTCTAGAACAAAATGCATTTTCCTGGCGATGTCTCTGCCTGTCAATCCCACCAAGATATCAGAATACAGAAAACACCTGGAACCTATAGTATAACTTCTTCTAACTGACCTCTGATTAACTCCAATATAGTGGTGGAAGAAAGATCAGCTTTCCCAATCTGCTACTAGGAGAAAATGCACACTTGCTAGATGGAAGTTCAGTAGCAGGATATGGCTAATCCCATGTTCATAGGACAGAGCAGCCTTGCTTGTTCTTCCACACATATTGATTGCAATTAACCTAAATAGGTATAATTCTCTCAAACTGAAGGTAAAGGAAGTTTTGGACTGCTCTCCTGAGATACATTACTTACACTATAAAAAGACCCCTTGATGTCATGTGAAATGATGGCAAGTAACTTTTATGTGGATGCAGCATTACTTCATTGGGGTTTTGTTTCTCCTGAAGATTTGCCGCGCAGAATAAAACTCCCCAAATTCAAAAAGTTAATCAACCAACATAACAATATTAATTCAATTTAAAGTGTACTTGTAGATTTTATGTGAAGTATGTGGCTAGATTTTTGACTGTGGAACTGAAAAAGCTAGAGCTTTAGCGATTTGCCCAAATTTATACAAAAAGTTAATGTCAATGCCAGGAATTAAATCCATACACTGGAATACTCATGCCAGAAACTCAGCCACAGGGCCATCCCATCTTTTTCAGTGATTATTTTATTTTAAATAAAATCTACTGTGCCACAGAAATCTTGAGGGGTGTTGCCTACAATCACACGGACACCTTGTGTCCAACTCATCCATTTTTATTAAGATCAAATAGTTTCTTATAGCATCTTTCATTTGTCAGAGACTGATGGTCAGTGTCACACTCATGATCGCTGCCGTCAGCCAAAAACCTTGGCATAGGATGGTGTGTGGGAATGTCATATTTAAGAAAATTTAATTTTGTGTTCTTTCCTGTTTTTCCTTTTACTTGCCAACTTCTGTCATTCCAGCCCTTCTCCATCTAGAGTTAGTCCCTCTGTGGTAACGGAATAGACCTTTAAAGAAGTATCTGCCCATTTCCCCAAACAGCTGGCCCCAGCAGCCCAAGTTGACTTGTTATGTAAAGTTGTTTCCAAAATTAGACCTCCCAATGGTTATCACATCCCTGGGGGCTCTGCCCTGAGGTCAACTGCGTTACAGCACAACTTAATTGAGTGCTGTGCAGTTGAACGGGAAATTTGAAGCACAGACTAAATTCCCTTGGTATTCACCCTGCAGAGTTGTTGGATGCCTTCAGTTTGTAGCAACATGGTTATAAAAATGAAAACTAATCAAGTGAAGAAATACGACTTTGAGAAAACAGAGGGGACAGATGATTTGAGTTTCTGTTTTCAAGCAAGCTTCTTGGAAGGACCTGAAACGAAGTAGTCATAAAAGACGTTTTATGTATAAAGGCTATATAAGAAAAAGGGAAAAGGTAGGCCAAAATTATGGACATTCACCTGTCACATTTTTATTATAAAGGTGAATAGTGCCACTTTTTTTCTAAAAAAATAAGAACATTTATAAAAATAAGGTCATTTCCTTTAAGTTCTTTCAAGTGACCGACTCTGTCCTCCATTACAAGACTCCTTTCTAGAGTATTTCATGGACTGCATTTCCAGCAGTTTCTCTTTCCATCTCTGGACTGAACTAGAATCAAGCAGCAGCTTAATGATCCTCTGAGTGACAGCACCTCCATTTGGTGAGGCATTATACCTGTTTGAGACACCGCACTAGGGCAAACTAAATTGGTGTCTGGAAATATCTGCTGCTCTAATGACTTTGGAATGAACTTGGATGATTCCCTAGAGGGAGACAGAGAGGAAGGACATGTTGGATAATTCATCACTAGTCTTTGAGATTGCCTACACTGCTGTGGTAATCAATGTTTGGACACACAATAGAATGATGCCTTGGTAAAAGAGACTATATGCGCAGAAACGTAAACAAGCCTGCCCTTTCAAGGCTCCAGTCTGGGGTTGAACTGTGTGCTGGTTCAGATCCTCTGCAATCCCGGTGAAGTCAGTAGCATTCTGTGGCGAAATACGCCAGAGCAACATTTGAACTCTAGTCTTCCTCATTTTTTCCTAATTCTTCCATGGAAATGGCCCAGTCTCCTGTGGCTTTTGCAATAATGACAGCAGCCACTGTTTCCCTCTGTTCTTTCAGAAATTTTTTTTCCCCCTCTAAGGCTTTCCTCCCCCAGTTCATTCTGGTTCATTATTCCCACACTGTGGAAGACATTTGTACAAATGAAGAGAACCATTACCAGGGACTGGCTATCACCTCCATAGCAACAATAGCATCACAAAAAAAAAATACAATACAAAACCAACAAAAGGTCATTTTCCGTAGGCAGCATTTCCAAGAATGATCTCAATTTTCATAAAACAATGTTTATAAAATTGTTAACACCCTAGGGCCATGTCTGAACTAAAATAACCATTTCTATAAGCTTCTTTGCCATCGTATTACTACTTGTTTATTTTGCAACAGCTAAATATATTCCAAACCACAGTTCTAAATCCAAACACCATCAAATTTGGGAGAAGCTTGAAACCTGTGCCCAAATCTGGTTGCATACATTTTTCTTCAGCTGATCTCTTTTTGTATAATGGGCTAAATGCTTCAAGAAATTGGCATGTCTTTCAAATCCATAGCACATGCCAGGCATCTTGAACTGCAAAAGCATGAACCTCTTTGCCTGTCCAGATGTTACTCTTCAGTACCAGAAAAAGTGCTTTTTTAGGAGAAGGTTTATAAGAGTCAAGTATAGGATAGGCTTCAGCATGGTGATGGAGAAAGAGGGCCTGTCATTTCAAGTTGTATCCTTGCACAGAGAGGGAGGGGATACCTTACTGATTCCATCCCTAAACTGCACAACACAGGGCCACAACCTCAGCTTTCTCATTGGGTTTTCCCTGGCACCTCCAACACCCTTATCCTAAGGATGAAACACTTCTGAATCAGGATTAGAGCCGTGATACATGAAAGGTGGGTGGGGAAGGGATAAACTGAATTTGCTGAACAACATCCAACTTCTAAGAGAAGTGAAACAAATCCCCTTATGTTTGCTACATCCATGGAACCATGAGCTTCCAGGCACCAAGTGTCCTGACTTCAGATTTTTAGGAAGTTGCCCATGCTGGGGGGTTTCTGTGGATGTGCAGACAGGGCAGAGGAGTACTTTTTATTGAGGTGGGTCACGGTCTATGGCTTTTTCTTTACAGGAGAGAAATCTACAGGAAGCTGAGCAGCCTTTACCCTACTCATGCCTGCACACAGTACCTGGATGCTTTCCAGCAGCTGGAGAAATACTGCGGCTACCAAGAGGATAACATACCTCAACTTCAGGACGTCTCTAGATTTTTAAAAGGCCAGTCATTATGAACCATGGCCTATTCTAGGGTTTCATGGATATAGCCACAGAGTTCTCTTGTGCAAGATGAGCTGTAGCATGGGATGTTAACACCAGACATATCTAGTTCAAACTGAGTTTTGCTCTGTGAGTGGCTGCAGTTGGTGTAGCACTAAGCAGATAATTCTGATACTAACAGCAACACACTGCTTAGCATGACTTCCACACACAAGTTTTTTGTGGCTGTATTTTATGCATCTATAGCGGCACTGCTACTAACACCCAAATACAAGTACAGGTACAGACCTCTCAAGTTCACTTTTTTTCTGATGCATGAGACAGGATGGCAACATATGCTGGAGGAAATGATTTCCAGAAGGTCCTTCTAGTCAGCCAGCAGCTGCCTTGAAACAACACAGCTTCTTTCTGTCTCTATGGCCCCGTTGCCACACTGATCTATTTTGTACCTACCATGAGAGAGCAGAAAGGTTGTGTTGCAAGTCTGTAAATGTAGAAGATATGGCTTTAGATGAAAGGGCATATAAGATGGGAAGGCGGACCTACATGCTGTTAGCTGAGGGCTGAGTAGCAAGGGCAGGAGAAGAAGGGAGCCTGCATTATTTTTATGAGGCCACAAGCTGCATGGGTTTCCAGGGCCAGGTACTTTGTGTCAGACAGCAGATTTCCTACCGTTATCAAGAATGACTGAAGGAAGGCAGTCTTTAAATCCTCCTTGTTCCTTCTCAGTGACAAGCGGATGCACCAGAGAGGAGGACAGCTGATCACTGTCATAAAATAAATAACAAAAAGAGTGGTCTAACCGTAAATAAATTAATTTTAAATACTGTATTCAGGAAATCAAGTGACCTGCTCCATGTATCAGTAAGTAATGCTAGTAAGCTTGAATAAGCTTTCAGTTGCTGAAGAGTATTCTAAGACATTGCCATCTTTAGAGAAGATTAATTTGTTTGATAGCAAGGTTTTTATTGCACCTTTAGTGTAAGGTAATGGAGGCATATGAGAACGATCTCTCATAAACGCTATCAAATCCAGCGGTAGGAATTTTTCTGTGTCTACCTTATGTACTTTCTCATGTCTTTTCCTCTCTATTCAACTATCCATCTTACTTCCCTCCTAAAGTAACTAGGCTGATAAATATATTTTCTCATGAAGTAGTTGATCCTATCTTATCTAATTTACAAAAGGGAGCTCCAGAAATCATGTGATGTTGATTTCATTCCCATAGATATTCATATTCTTTAAGTGAATCAGGCTATTTCAAAGTGGGAGAATTTAGGAGAATGTAAGAATATCCTGTTATAGTACTATTTCTATTTCTCATATTGGTTGTCAGGATTTGATTGCCTAAAGTCTAGGCCAGCTTACTTCTTTTGTAGGCTCTGGTTCTAAATTTTATTTATGCCATGCAAATTGTTCTAAGAAAAAAAACCCAAACCCCAAACCAAACAGGAAAAAATAGTAATTCCGAAAATTCAGCTAATAATTGTTGGGAAGATGTTCACAATGAATTTCAACTCACCTACTATAAACACAGGTTGTCTGGTGTAAGCTAACTGCCCAAAATAATCTGTCTGTGAATGAGAATTTTTTATTGCATCCTGGAATGGATGTCTAAGGAAAGTGGAAAGAAAGGCTCTCAGAAACACTGCCCCTACTCTTGGGGGTCTGCTTTAGCCTACAGGCTTTATAAAAGATTATCCATTAATGGAACAAAATTTGTTCAAAAGAACAGTGCTTACAACTAGGCACAA
Source organism: Piaya cayana (assembly GCA_013389865.1). Lineage (NCBI taxonomy): Eukaryota > Metazoa > Chordata > Aves > Cuculiformes > Coccyzidae > Piaya > Piaya cayana. The sequence continues at coordinate 227,230 of WAAB01009244.1, read as the reverse complement.
GTAAGAGCAAGTAAGCTATTTGAGTCCTTCTATATGGGTCTTTGAACTGATATCTTACTTACCTTCAATGAGTCCCTCTAATAAGGTCAGTTCACTATGCATAATACTTTCTAGAACAGCATGAAGATTGACACTATTGCAAGGTCCCTTTGTAACAAACTCAGTGTGATGCAGAAGCGTCTGCATGGTCTCTAAAATCTATGTTAAAAGGAGTCTCATGACAAAGAGCCACTGGGTGAGGCGTATGATTTATACGGAATTCTTCTGATTAATTACTAACTTGGGTGGCTTTTACCACCAGTGTCAGCAAGGAATTTTTACTCCTTACAACTCATCAATCAACTGTGTGCTTAGGCTCTTCCATGTGTTACAGATGTGCAGTGCTTAACTAAAAAACCTTGAGCAAACTATAGGCTTGATTTGTCTCCCAAAATTAGTTGGTATACAGTGGATGAATTTCAACTATAGCCTATGTGGTGATGGGGAGTGTAGTTCCTCCTGTCACTGGTTTGTTCTGGGTGCACAGCAACCCATCCCACTCTCCCATTTAAGATATAAGTCTCAGCACATATCTTTGCTAAATACTTCCTCTAAGGACTGGACCATTCTTTAGCATGTGTAATATTAAGACTATATAGAACAGAATAGAATGGAATGGTATGGATTAGACTAGACTAGACTACACTAGACAATTTCAGTTGCAAGGAATCATCTAGTTGAACTACTTGACTAATTCAGGGCTGACCAAAAGCTGAAGCTTGTTTTTAAGGGCCTCTTGAACACTAACAGGCTTGGAACACTGAGCACCACTCTAGAAAGCCGGTTCCAGTGTTTGACCACCCTCTTGGTAAAGAAACTCTTTCTCATGCTCAGTTTAACTGCCCACTGGTGCAGCTTTTTAAAAAACCAACCCTGGAGTAGCTCTGAATATAATAAACTACAGAGATGCAGAGAGACGGAGGGACACTCTGCAGAGTAAGTGGGCATGTTACAACCAGTCAGCACAGCCAGATAAATTTCCATCTTCCCTTTTGCTTGGAAATATCTGTGAACTCACACTGGAAATTCCTTTTGACTTCAGTACAAGTTGAACTACTAGACCTGTCTAGTTTTACCTCACCTGCTACTGAGGTTGGTTTGAACAGAAATAAACTCTATGTAAATATTTCATAATTATTTAAAGAGAATTTAAATAGTTAATCATGTGACCATTTAACACGGCAAGTGTTTTTCTGAAGGATTAACTAGATGAACCTAGGCACATCATTCTTTCTAGGAAAGATGTTTGGATTTAGGCATTCATTGTCCTCCACAGCTGGAAGAAATTACAGACAGCGAAGTCAAACAAGCTCACAGTACAATGCACAGGCCTGTATACATGAGGTTTTTAGGCCAAGAATTAAGCCTTACAGATCACTTCAGGTTAATTGCTCAAGACCTTCCCTTCAACTCATTTGGATTTCAGAGAACTTTGGGCAGCAGGTCCAACAAACCGCACCCCAAATTCTCTACTGTTTGCTGATTTTTATTGTGCAGTAACAAAATAGAAGTTCAGATTTTGCAGACATTACCTTCAGTAAATAGCTTTTTCCTATGGCTTTTCAAGGCAATTGGCCAAGTCTGTTCCATCAGCAGACTGTCTGATTCACTGTCCTATATTTAAAAGGGCATCTCAGGGAACATAAGCTGTAATTTTCATTTTCCCTCCCGCTCCTCCAACATGGATGCTAAAGCAATATAAATTTCCCTAGACTCTTTCACAGTCCTTCCAAAACTGAGTTACTTAGGGCTTGGTTCTTGTCTGATACATTTTTCAGCTGGTGTAGTTTTCACTTCACTCAAACTCAGAATTTAGCCCAATGATGACCATATTCTGAGATTTTCACATTCCTCTGTATTGGCTTAGTACGACATCAGCAGCAAGGGAGTACCCTTCTTATGCCAGATCCTGGCCAGTGCTAAGGAAATAGAGCTGATGGTCTGTCTATTCCCCCAAACACTCTGCTTTCTTAATTGAGGAGGGAGGAAAATAGTAAGCTGCTTTACAACCATTTCTGGTTCTTCAGTTAACTCTAATGCCTTTATTCAGCATACAGACAAACGTAAAGACATAATTTCCTTTTTTTTTTTAGGTTTTTTTTGCCGTTCTTTAGCTTTGAGGCAGTTTTGTATCCATTATCTTTGAATTCAGTAGAGTGATAAAAGATAACCATGTCAAGTCTTAATTACCTAACCATTTCACGTTGTCAGGTAGAAGCATTCCTTGCTGTCCATTCTTTTTTTGTTCTGCATAGCTTCAGACTACTTGTTACTTTTGATTCTTCAATTGAAGCCTTTTTTCTCCTTTCCATTTCTTTTTTTTTTGTAAATGAAAAGAAGTGCTCATAGGCAGACAGAGAGGGACAAGAAATGCTGGAAGAAACATTAAAACCCAAAACAAAACAAATCTTGTAAATGGCTTGGTTTCTGGGTGGGATTTTTTTGTTTGTTTACATTAAACAAATTAGGTTCCAGGCTTCATGACACAATAGGATATGGATAGAGAGGGGAGAATAAAGACATTTCTGATTTTTTTTTAAATGTAGTTCTATGCTTTAAAGAAGATGAAATGTCATTTATTGGAGCTGAGAATGCAATACAGATTTTGAATGTAAGACTTCAAAAAGATTATCACTGGCTCTCTTTTAAAGCAATGATTTTCAATTTTCATAGCTTTGTAGACCACCAACGTTTCCCATGCAAATGTAGATTTTGTATTCTGCTGACCATAGGACTGGTGGTTTTTGTTAGTTGTCTCTCACAGACCTTTTGTAGTAATGCAGGGTGCCCTGGGGTAACACTGATAGCACAAGCTGAAATGACTGTGAAGTACTATATTCTCCTGTACTATTCCATGGGCACGTGCAAAGGAAATCATGTACCATCACATCATTGGAAGACTGTACTGAGTTCAAAACAAACCTAATGGTGAAAGAAAAACTAGAGGGAAAAATAGGTGAGAACGCTGATGGAAACTCTGACATCAAATGGTTAAGGGCCAAATTACAGCACCCTTATTTCTGATGAGGACCTTTTTGCTCTTTCCCCTGCGTGTTCCCATTCTAATGAAGTACAGGCAGAAAATTAAAATTGATAGCAAGTTTTGCCAACACTGGACTAGTTTGTACATATGGAGCATGCACTGACAAAGGAAAATGAAGTTGAAGGGTATCCCTCAATTCTGCCTCCGGGGTATGTAGAACTAGGCCCACTGAGGAACAGAAGAATTGCCCAGACTCCAGCAGACCCATGGCCCACCTTCTTCTGTCTTCAACAGAGCAAGGTACCAGTGTTTTCAGCAGAGGGAATAAGTAAGTTTGCAGGAGGGGCCTAAACAGTAACTTAGCATCAGGAAAGAGCCAGGTGCTTTCAGATAAGGTTAAGGGTGGGGTGCGTCCCTTACCTAAATATTGTTTTTTTAATATGCGTATGGGAAATGAGAGAAGCAATCCAAGACTTAATAGACTAGACAGGACTGAAAATGCAGGTATTGTCCCCTGCTTGATCATAAGGATCATATGTAACCTTAGAGACATCACTGACATATGGGACACAGTAGATAAACATGTATGAATGTGCTAAAAATGTAAACTGGAGTAGGCAGTACTCCTATACCTCATATCATTGCTGTGTGAATACATGTAGGATGGGTGGCTAGGTGATTTGATATTGCAGCAATTGGACCCATGGCAGTACAGGGGAATTTTGATAATGACAAGTCAGGGTGTTCCTACTATGCTTAAGTGAAGGGGACTACTGCAACCAAGCCCAATTGTCCTCTGAAACAGCTTACCTGAAGTAACTGTGCTATGGAGCTAACCCTAGAAATGACTAAATTTGGTCTTGTTTTCCTTTGCAGAGAGAACAGGGTTCCAGCTGAGACCAGCGGCAGGACTCCTGTCACCTCGTGACTTCCTTGCCAGCCTGGCATTTCATGTCTTCCAGAGCACACAGTATATAAGGCATTTCTCTTCTCCTATGCATTCCCTGGAGCCGTAAGTTTGATGTCCTGGTGCAATGTCATCTTTCTGAATGTGTTGGGGGTGATTCTCTTGGGAACAGCTCTGGAGCTCTATCCAGTAGTCCACAGAATTAAGCAATTTGAGAGACTGGTAGCTGGAGAGTTAGAAAGGGAAGTCATGCATGAAAGGGTGTGGGTCTCTCTCTTGCAAAGCTGTCTGGGGAAGGAAAAGACTGGAGAATATCTGGTTTAATCTTTTCATCCTGCCTTCAGTTACCATCTGCTGGTGTTTGATTTCCTGCTGCGAAACTCTCCCAGTAAGTACTGGCTAGACAACAACAATTACATTTCATGAGAAATTACAAATTCACACAGACGCTTTTGTTATATGCTGGGACAAAACAGGGACCTTTCAAGATGTTGTGACATAGAAGACTAGTGCCCATGGCATCCCAAGTGATTCAAAAGCCAAGGTAGCAGCGGGTAGCTGGCTCCCCATGGCAGAAGGGAATGCTCTGCAACACTCCGTGCACAGCCAGGCCAGGTATGGAGGTAGCTGCTGTGGAGCAGCCCTCACATCAGCTATCTTTGGGTGTCTATCAGCTAAAGTCCTTTCTAGGAAGCTCATATCAGACAGGAAAAGAAACCCTTATAAACATAAAGGTCACTTGTTTTCCAGAGACTGCTGCCATGAGTTGCTGGGTCACGTTCCCATGCTAGCTGACAAGGAGTTTGCCCAGTTCTCACAGGTAAAAAGCTTGTTCTGCTGGCTGTTTAAGCCAGATGTGCCTCAAAGGCATGCAGCTCACTGTGCTTGAAATGCTATTTTAAGTCTTGATTTTGCCTGGGTTGCAATCTCTAGGGGTGTTGTGCTAGCAATGTCCCAGGAGACATTTACTGTAAGGGAGTGGTAATACTATTCCCTACGGACATTGTGCAAAAGGAAGGACAGGCAGTACATGTGGGACTTCTCTATGGGAGGGCCATTGCAGTCTGTAGAAGGATGCCAGTGGAGACTGTGGTGCTGTGTGTTTGAGTTGTACTGACTATGCTGCTCCCCTGGCTTCCTGTCCTAGACCGCATGAACCTAACTAGCAGCAACCATTGAGCCCTCAGGCTGGTTCTGCCTCTGAATGTACATTTTTATCTCACATGATACTTCAGTGGTGTCCATCACCATGTCATTCATTTGGGTTGTTTTTCTTTTTGCAATTTACCAGATTCTCACAGCATTGCTCGCGCTGGTGAGTAGGCTCCAAAAACAAACAGGGATTCTTTGTACAATAAGGAGCAATTTAGGGTGAAGAGTCAGGGTCAGACCCAAGTGAACTCAATGACCTCATATAATTAAAGATTTCAGAACTATAAATGTGCCTCAAAAACATAGCAGAAGGAAGAAGATAACTCATATTCTAGGCTTATCAATCAGTGACCAGTGTGGAAAGGGGTAATATGAGAGGTGTTACATGATGTAGGTCTCAGTCAGAATGTCTTAAAAAGAAAGCCAGTTTCCCTCATATAATGTAGTTTCCAGTTGTACCTGCTTGGATACATGCCCATTTTCATTTTGGTTGTAAATACTGGTCATTACCAGATTCAGATGAGTAGCACTTAAAATATCCTAGTGGTCTATAATTTATTCTGGAAGAAACCTCTTCAGCTCAATGCCACAATTGAAGACACATTAGAAATAAGAGCTTATAGCAATTTCAAAACTTTCAGCTTTCCTCTATTCCCATCTATAACACAGATTATCCAACATGAGATCACATTAAATGAATTTTCACATTTCACTATTTCTCTCACAAAGTATTTTCACAGCTGAAATTCTCCCGTGTAAATTCTTTTTTGTTCCATTCAACATGAGACAACATATGGTGAAAATGCCCTAATTTTGTTTGTTTGGTGCATCATATGGCTCCAAGGATAGTTTAGAAGAGACATCTAGAGATTCCTATTTTGAGAATAACAACTAACAGAAAGCACAGAAGAGAGTAAACAGAATCATCCCTGCACAGATCTGACCCACTCACAAGGGCTGCCAGAAAAACTGAGAGACGGAAAGGTAATGGCAAATATAAAAAAACCTACCATTCTTTCCTTCTCATGCCTCCCTATAAATCTCTGCCAGGGATAGCTCAGTGTTAAGCCAAGAGATGGTTAACTTTACACAGAGAATGCTGAGGATTAAACACTCATCTAATGTGGCTCCCAGTGGTATGTAGCTGGGGGCCAGGGAGAGGTAGGCATCCTGGAAGCCATGGAAGGTCATTTTGGGTGACAAAAACAATGAACAGTTCATGCTATTCATGCTAGAAATGATGTGGTCCTCCTCCTTCCCCTCTTTCTCTCCCTTGGGCTGAATAATCACACTAGTGTAACACTGCCTGTTTGCTTACTTGCTTTAGGATATTGGACTGGCTTCTCTTGGATCATCTGAAGCGGAGATTGAGAAACTGGCCACAGTAAGTTCAGATGGCAGTTTAATATTGGAGGCAAAACCCAAACAATTCACCACATATGCCTTGCTGTGCAGGGAAGGCTCTTCTCCAGTGTCTCATATAAGCACAAAAATGGAGCATCAGTAGGCTTATCTCTTCTGCTCATGCACAAGTTAGGGAGGTACTGGAGCATGTGCTGGGCTCCATCTGAGGAAATACTTATGCATTTTTGCTACTATAAGAACATATTGCTGAACTTGAGTTTCTACAACTTCAGACACAGAAGTGTTCAAACGCACTTTCCAGATTCACCCAATAGACTGAATATCCAATATGATTCATGCATTTTCTCCTACAGGTGCAGGAAACCATCAGAATTTGATTCACCCTCTATTCATTTATCTCACAAAATGGGTGAGCACTTAAAAGCAATTTGAGAGCAGGTACTGTCATTTGGTTCTGAGTCACTAGGTTATATGTATCTGGGAAAGCAATTCAAGCAGACTGTTGATGCCATCTTGTTCTGCAAGTGGTCTGGAGGTCAGGTGATTTTTTTCTTTTTCCCTCTGATAATGACAACCATTTCCCAGTCCTTATGTTTTTTTCTGGGGAGGAGAAGAGCCTTGCCCTCATCCAGCTGCATAAGGCTTATTCAGGAAATGGGGTGAGTGGAAGGAGGCTATCACTTCTGGAATTCTTCATTCAGCCCATAGCACCACTCATGGTGAAGTGGAATGAGGCACTGTGGGAAGGAGATTATGGCTCGCCTAAAATCTATTTTGCACGAATTTGGGTCAGGACTAGCAGTATTTTTAAGGTTCAGGGAGCAGAGGGTACCAATTCTGGATTTTTTATAACATTGTCCACATCCTTTGCTGGTGATTTGAGGGGACTATGTGGGAAGAGGTAGTGATACATCCACTCTCTCGGTCTAGCGAGGCTAGAGTAAGATTAAGATCCACACCTTTGCTAGGGTTAAAAGAATCATGGGTGCCAGAGAGCCATTTTGTGTCATTAGCCATATCTTGGTGAGACTGTTCGAAGGTCAGTGGCTTACACAGCACTCCTCTGCAAGTACCCCTCCCTGACACTGGACTGTCTAGGACTAGGTTAGAGATAGATTTACAGTTAGAAGAAGGACACATCTCATATCTGAAATTGTCATAGTATCAGCTAGGTGGAATAAAGGCACTTTTTTGAAAAGGCTACTGGCAGTTTGAGATCTGTGAGAATACAGTTTTTTAAACGTCATTCAAGTATTCTGAAGAGTATGCATATTCTGAATTGACAATTCAGTCTTCAATTGTTTAAAAGTTAAATATTTAAACTAGTCTTATTGTCTAGTTTCCTCGTCTAGAGAGTGAAGACAGAGAATAACCTGTAACATATTCTCTATCCTGATGTAGATGTCTAACATAAATACATTTTTCTCACTGGAAGTCCCTGTCATTCTCTGTTCATTATAAACAGACTGCAGGTAACTAGCTTAGATGATATGACAACATTAAAGCTAACTAAAAGTTTATTTGAAAAATCTCAGCTTTGTCTGCTGCTGCGGTCTACAGCATTTGTACATCAGACTTTGAAATGCCATTATTCCACATAGTCCCTGGACTTGTCTAAGCTGGTACAAGAGATGGGAAACTACCAGTGTTCATGTCGTCCACAGACTGCCACTAGAACTGTGTCTTGAATGCTGTTAAAACAGTAAGAAATGAAAGAATCTCAGCAACTAAGACCCAGATATGGGATATCTAAGGAAAAACTAAGAAGATTTCTTTTTATTCCCATGTCTCATTCTCAGTCAAAAAGATCTTGTGCAATATGAGTAGATACTGGAAAGACTTTTCACTGTGAGATAATAAGATTTAAGATCTTTTACACAATAAAATGTAGAATTATTAGCTGAACTATAGAGAAAGCACCTCAGGATTCTGTAGAAAGATACTGGCATGATCTTTCTATAGTAGTAAATTTGCAGGCTAAACCCCAGTAATCAAAATTGTAAGACATGTGAAAGACAGTGGAGGGAGGGAGGGAGGGAGGGAGGAAGGAAGGAAGGGGCAGAATAGACAACATAACATAGAATTTCACATTATTTTATGAACTGCCAGCAGTTCTTTGAGAAGGATGCTGAAAATGTAGCACTTTTGTCTAAACCAAAGCCAAGGTCCAGCCCTGTGCATGAGGCAGCAAAAACCTACGTGTCCCTAAAGGAACCTCGAAGAGTTGTGACACAAATTCATATTCTTGAAATGCTTCATGTTTTCCAAGTTTTTTGTTTTGCACAACACCTATCCAACAGCTAAGGGGTTAGATGGCATACAGAATTTGTCCTCCACTGTCAATTTCCTTAGATATTATAATAAGGGGAGGGTTAACAGGTTGACAGACTCATGAGTTGCTTTTACCCCGTTACCGTCCAGCAGGTAAAGGAAGTATGAACCTGTACTGCAAGTAAAGCCTAGAGAGATCTATCTTTATTTTCAGCTGGCGCATGGTAAAGTTGTAAATGGCATAATCTTAAAGGGTACACTGTTGCTTCTTCAGCTCCTCTGAATGCTATCATGCAGACAAAGGAGGAGGGAAACTGGACTTTGAAGCACCTTTCCTAGCATCTTGAACCCTCTGTGAAGGTCACCTGCCTTTCTGGGGACCATAGGTTGAAATCTGTCAGCTTCCATAGACTGTAATTAAGCTCAGGGCTAAGAGGTTGCAAGGTGATTTGTAACATCTTCCAAAAAAAAAAAAAAAAAGAAAGGAGAGGACTTTATGATTTTATTTACCCATGTCATTATCATTGGCAGGGATTTTGTTTTATTTTTTGGAGTAGTGAGAATAGGAAGCATGACAAGCCATAAAAATGTGTCATAGTTTGAGTTTTATCTGTTGAGAGTAAAAACAAATTTCTTAAAATGTAAAACTATAACATTTGAAGATACAAAGACATTAACAAATAAGGACAAAATATAATTAAAGAAAAAATCAGAAGCTTAAAAATGCACTGCCTGTTGAGGATATTTTTCATGAGTTGTTCTTATTGTCAGCTTTATTGGTTCACTGTGGAGTTTGGCCTCTGCAAGCAAAATGGATCGATCAAAGCTTACGGTGCAGGACTCCTTTCATCTTACGGGGAGCTTATGGTATGTGTCAAATGTATGGTATTGAAAGATTTCTACATTCCAGCTTTGTTAACTCTGGTGAAAGAAAAATATTGTTACATCTCATTAAAAAAAAAAAAAGTGATTTTAAAATACTGATTTTTCTTTTGAAAAGAAATTAATTCTCCCTTCCCAGAAGCTACTGAGTAGGGGGAAAACTACTGAAATATTGTACCTGCCTTCCACTTAGAGAGATGAAACGCAATGAAAACATGAAAACAACTGTCCTATAAAGTACTAGATTTGCTTCTTACTGCTCCTGGCTCTTAATTGACTGGCATAAAAATCATGTATCTTTCTGAATTACTCACTAGAGGGCAGTATTATGCCTATTATGAGCTCTCCTACTCCGTCTCTACCATTGACATTCATTGACACTTGCATCAGAAAGGCATTAGTTGACTGGAAAGTTTGAAGAAAACTGTGAATAGATGGACGCTGACAAAAAGAAAATGCTTTAGTTATTTTACATTCCTAAATATGTTTAAAAAATAATCACAGCTTGAGTTTTATGTAGATAAACCTCTGCATGAGCAAGTTTGATACTGCACTGCCTAGACAATTGACTGCAGAAAGAATGACTCTACAACTTCACAAAATGCTCATGGTTTCCTCTCCTTTGGACAAACAACTAATAAGGGAGATATTAATTTGTCCTCCATTTTTCAGAACACTGTAGTAAGTGATCAGTTTCCAAGTGTAAAAGTCCTGCACTCGTATCAGTAGGTCTCAGTTGCTTCAGGTGGTACAGATACTGGATGATTTTTTTAGCATTAGTAAGTGCCCTTAGTTGGGAGAATGAAAAGCATTCCTTGCAAGCATTTTTATAATCCAGAAATCTTTTTTTTTTCTTGGGAGATACATTTTAAACTTAACACATATGCACAACATCCTAATAACCAGCTACATGATGTAGTCACATGGAACCATGGCTGGATTAGCACAGCTTGGACTCCTATAACTGAAGATGGTTGGATTGTTATGACAATAAACGTATTACAAAATTCTTCTAGTGGTATATAGGTCAGCCTGCTTCCCAGCCAATCAGTAGAAGGAAGAAACAACACGTTAACATACAAGGGGAGTCCCAACAGAGGGGCAGTGGAGAGCTAACATATAGAAAGGGGAACTCTCCCAGATATCAACCTTCATTTTACCACCTGCCAAGTTTAGCACTGTCTTTCTCCAAACACTTGCAGTCTGGAGACTTTTGAAAGCAAACTGTGGTACATGACTTCCAAAGCTTTCTCTCTTGATAAGCTGAGAGGTTTGCATGCTCATTAGCTTTCTAGAGAAATAAGCATGCCTTCCTTTCTACATAGCAACCTGACCTTGTGCTTCATTGCTAATGAACACAAGCAGCAGTGTGCTAGCATCAGGGTCTAGGACAGCTCTCCACATCCAACTCTCTGCAGGGACAGCTCTATGTAGGGGTAAATATCCATGGAGACAACTTTATGTGGGACATTTCAAACCCTAGTCCCAAGCCTCTCTCTAACAGCCATTGTGGACAACTATGCCCACAGAGAGATGACCCCACTGAAAACTCACCATGAAGAGCTGCCCCCTCACCATGGAGAGTTGTCCCATGGAGTATTGGCTCTGGAGAGTTGTTCCTTCCCAGCGCTATCACACCACTCATCTGTAGAACAGTAAAATGTATTGTTTTGGAATAGAAAATCAATGAACTACCCTGCAAATTAGGCTCCAGTGAAGTGCATTTAGATCACACACCTATGTCGCCTCAGTAAAGGCTGAAGCAACTCTTTTCCTGAGAATTCTTCTGTACTTCCCATATTCACAGACAAGAAAAAGGAAGGGTACTGTAGGGCAGAAGCAATCATGACTTTGATATTTATGTAGCTTTCATAGTTATGTGTACCACAGAATCTATCTGCATGATGAACCTCCTTTTTCTGTTTAATTTTATTACAGATGAAGGTAAAAATTTCATCAGAAATGCTCATTTTTAGTGGTTGGAGTTGAGTGTACCAGACTTCTGCTCTCTTTCATCTCTTTCTACTCTTTTCTTCAACAGACACCAAGAAGCTTTTCTGCTTTTGATTAGAGCTGTAGGCAAGAAATCTTAAATTCCCTATCTCTAAGATTTACAAGGGAAGTAGTAACTGTCCTTAAGTTGGTAAATGCCAGATTCTTGTCATTACTTTTACCACCGCTGTTGTTGGGTAGTGCTGCTGGATAAACTTTTCATACAACTGGTTCCACCTAGGTCTTCTTCCATCATATTTCTGAAATTACATGTGATAGCATTTATATTGAGTAGGAAATGAAGAATTACCTCCCTTCCAAAACTGTATCTGCCTTCATACAATACTTAAGATAATTTGAAGATGAGCGAATAGTTCACCAGTAATACTGTTATGTGCCTTGCATAATCCTTGTGTGAGGTCAGCAAGTTCATCACTATATAAGTTTTAGGACAGCAGCTTAGTAGGTTCTGTGCATCTTACCTTGAGCATCTGAAAACTCTTGTATACTGAAGTTTCCTTTTACAGCTGACTGATCCACCTCACATTTTTAATTGGAACAAAACTGAAATATATAAATGCTTCTGCTTAATCATTCTAGTCGGCATAAACTTCTGATTCTAACTTCATTATAGATGGTGGAGGTGTAAAGCACTGATCATAGAATCATAGAACAACCAGGTTCGAAGAGACCCACTGGATCATTGAGTCCAACCATTCCTATCAATCACTAAACCATGCCCCTTAGCACCTCGTCCACCTGTGCCTTAAACACCTCCAGGGAAGGTGAATCAATCACTTCCGTGGGCAGCCTGTGCCAGTGCCCAATGATCCTTTCTGTGAAATTTTTTTCCTAATGTCTAGCCTAAATCTCCCTTGGCGGAGCTTGAGACCATTCCCTCTTGTCCTGCCCCCTGTCATTTGGGAGAAGAGGCCAGCATCCTCTTTCCCACAACCTCCTTTCAGATAGTTGTAGAGCAATGAGGTCTCCCCTCAGCCTCCTCTTCTCCAGGCTAAACAACCCCAGCTCTCCCAGCTGTTCCTCATAAGGCCTGTTCTCTAGCCCCTTCACCAGCTTTGTTGCCCTTCTCCTAAGCTGAAAACTTGAAATTATATGCCAACTGTTTCTTCTATGGCTGAAGAGGTGAAATATGTGTAGTACAGTGTCTATTTTGTAGAAAGGGGGTTTTTTTTGAGATGCAGTAATGGCTGGCAGTTTTGTTAGAGAAGATGAAGAACGAAAGATAGTGAAACCATGATAGCCTTCAGTTTCTTGCAAAGCTCATTTTGCAGTCTAAGACTGCCTCTTGAGAAAGCTCTAGATAAGTTTTGCCATTGCTTGGGAGAAAGCCATTGTCCATTCTGCCATTTTTCTCAGTTTCAGCTCGTGCATGGGATTGTGCATGGAGGCCCCAAACTTGGTTCCGTTTTAGCTGACTGGCATAATTGACACAGGGAGTCTCACCACAGCTCATGTGACAGAGGAGATACCCTGTGACAACCTGCACAAAGGAGGGGCTTTCTCATCACTGAAGGCATCTGAACCAGGCATAGCAGGATGACTTAGTTACTGAGGAGGTAATAAAGGTAGGAGTTACTAAGGGTAGGCAGTTGGTTGCAAACATCTAACCAGTTGGAGAGGGTGAACATCCAACTGTTGTGTGAGAGCTTAGTATCAGCAAGGAACATGGCAAAATCCCTGAGCTGCAGCCTGAACTGCCTATGGGTGGGTGACTAACCCAGGGAAATATATCCTGACTATGAAATCCTCATAATGTTTCCTTCTTCTCCACAGCATCCACTCTGACCAGTTTGAACTAAGCTTCAGGTAGTTATTTTCCGTGGCTAACAGATCCTCCCCAAACTCAGGGTGTAACCTTAGAGAAAGGAAGATAAGATGTAGAGCTAGAGCTAGATGCCCTCTGCATGAGACTTGCGCTTGAATTCACGTTGTCTAACAAATTATTCTGTGACAGCAGCTAGTTATTTTTAAGGAACAGGATAACCATATCCAAGTCTAAACTGAACAGTTGCAATGGGTCTGACTGCTGTCCAACCTTGCCTCCTCTGAACCTTAAGAATTCCTCCCTAAACAGCTCTTGGTATTGCACTGTTTATTTCACTATATTCTGTCAGTTGTTCTACATTAGCCAAAATGCTTCTCCTGTTAACACTCAGCTGGACTCTGTCCTACATAAAAAGCTTATGGCTCATACCAGACTTCTGGCAACACTCAGTGCTACATATGCTTTTCTTGCAGCACAACAAGTACTTAACTTGTAGAAGCCTTTAAGGCCATCCAGTTTCAACTTGAACTTCCACTGAAATCAATAGGATTTCAGTTCTACCTCAATGCTGACAGTATAGCGGGACTCCTGTCAGGTTTTGAGTTTCTGAAATCTTTTCCCATTAGTCCCCAGAGCTTCTAAGGTTGTAAGAGCAGCCTCATGTTTGTGTATACCATCCATCTTAGATTCTATGAGTGCTCTCAAAGGTTTATTCTTCAGTTACAAAACTGCAAATGAAGAACAGTCCCCATCCCTGGAGGTGTTTAAAGGCATGGGTGGGAATGGTTGGACTCGATGATCTGGTGGGTCTCTTCCAACCTGATGGTTCTAGGTAGGATTCTAGGTAGGGTTCTAGGTTGGGTTCTAGGGTTCTATGCAGGAGCACAGATATCTATGGATGGTAGGGAAGCCTGAGAACCCAAACCCCACGGGATGCTGGAGTGGTGATGCTCCTTGGACAACCTTTCAACTAGGTCTATGTTGGAAGGACTTGGTGTGGGAGGGCAGAGCAAAGGGAGGTAGACTTTCTTCTTAAGTAAGAAGTGTGGGAGAAGAGGGTGATGTCCTGTAACTCAGTAGCAGTCGTGGGGTTTGTCAGACCTGACTATAGCTTTGTAGTTGTGCACAAGGTTATAGAAATAATCATGAGATACCAGTGATGTGTTAATGACGAGGTGCTGAGGGACATGGTTTAGTGTTTGATGGGAATGGTTGGACTCGATGATCTGGTGGGTCTCTTCCAACCTGGTTATTGTATGATTCTATGATTCTATGATAACAGGAAAAACACCACCTTTTAGCATTTTATGTTCTCGTATTTTTTTGTTTTCTGAAAAAAAAGGACTCTGTATTAATTTTCTGCACCAGTTCTGTAGCAACCTGGCCTGCTGGTTAAGGCAGACCTCCAGTGATGGAGAGTTCAAGCTCAGTTCAGTGAAATGTCTAAAATTGTTCTCGAGGCTAATGTCTGAGTTTTTACAGTTAGCAGATTGAGTTTTAAGTCTTGTGCAGTGTCACTCACTCTTATCAGTTATTTACAAGCAGCATGGGAGTTGGTATTTGGATCCTAAAATATTGAAGAGAGCCTTCTGAAGTCTGGGGAAGAAGAGGGAAAGACAAGTAGGCAGATCCCAAAGAAAGGGTGGGTAATAAAAGACTACCACTAAGTGTATGGGACCCACTGCTGAGGCTAAAGATGGAAAGAAAGGTCCCAATGTTGACTGGGATGAGCTGCCTTTTTCCTTTTTGTTTGTACTCAAGACACTGCAGCAAAGTGGCTATGACTCTCACCAATGTGGCCAATTAGAACCAAACCATCTTTTAGGTGCACCTGCTGTACTGTTCAAATGTCACTGAAGCTGAGCTAACTTTAAACCCTCACTTGAGTTTCTGAAACAAACTGCAGGAATCCATTTTAAGCCTGAGCTGCTTTCCCAGGACCTTGTCCACAAAACAACCAATCAAAGCCAATACCTATGCAACCACATTGTCACCAGCTCTTCTGATGGCTGGTTTAAAGGTACGCCCAGTGCCTATATACGTGTAAACAAATGATAGATGTGCCTATAGAGGGCAGCGTGGACATAAATGACTTCCACATTCCTTTTGCCTACCTGAGGGGACATTTTAGAAACACCTGAGAAAAACATACAGAACAACCCCTGCAGGACCAAAACACAAACACACACACAGAGTGTGGTGCATGTTTCTATCTTAGATTTCAGGGAAATTGTTAGGCTGTTCAGCACACATAGGAGTTATGCAGAAAATATTAGAAGCATTCTGTCTGTTCTTTGATGTAGTAGGAAATGTGAGATTGGTGATGTGGGCTGGGGACTTCGAAGTAGTAATACACAGGACTATGAATATTCTATGATAGTAGTAGAAAAAAAAGCAGCATGACATTATTTTTTCTTGTAGATGCTCAAATTTTGTGAGGTGGCATAGACTTTCCCTTCCCTGTCTCAGAACGCAGCTATGATACCTATCTGCACATCACTGTAGTACAAGAAATGTATCTTCCTTCCTTCCTTCCTTCCTTCCTCCCTCCCTCTCTCCCTCCCTCCCTTTACTTTTTTAAAAAATACATATTATTTGGCTTATTAGTTGCTAATTATGAAAAGCAGCTTTCACCTATGAAAGAATAGGACTTGATATTACCTTGAACTAGTCTACAAAGAGCATTTCACAGCCCAGTAGGTGCTAATTTTTGCTATATTCATTCACATTCTCTAACCTGTGTCACTTGCTCTAACATACCTTGTTCCTGTTACAAAGTACGCTCTATCAAACAAGCCAGAGTACAAGCCTTTTGATCCAGAAGTGACTGCAGTTCACCCCTACCAGGATCAAGCCTTCCAGCCTGTCTATTTCATAGCAGAAAATCTGGAAGATGCCAAGGCCAAGATTCAGTAAGTAAACTCTGTGTGTGTGTCTATTTTCAATGAGAGGGACACTCTGCTTTGAATCCTAATCATAAATACCACTGCTCTGATAACCATCCCAGGCTGTCTCACTGCACGCTTGATCTGCACAGTGGCTTTTTTACAACGGAGTTAAGCATGAAATTGTTTATCTTAGAAAAACTTCATAGAATATCATAATTATATATCATTATGCCCTGCCCTATGCTTCATCTTAGCAATGCTTCATTTTGACCACTTTAATAAATTCTGTAATAGTAAGAGTGGAGTACAATCCCACAGTTGGAGTGCCTGTATACTAGTCTGTACATACAGGAGGTCACGAAGAACTGATTTACCCAAGGTCACACAGAAATTTTATAGCAGTCTCAGGGTTTATCGTGGATCATCAGGAGGCTTAAAAACAAGATTGCCTTTCTCCTCTGATTATATCTGCACAGGAATGCAGAATCAGCATTTGCAGGCAATCTAATTCCTACAAAGTAGCTGGCTGCAATCTAAATAACTTGTTTCACATTAGCTTGAGGTGTTTCTAAATGCATTTCTTTGACTGTGTTAGGTTATGCAATAAAGATTATGCAGTATGGAGTCTGGTTGTGGAGCTACCAGGGATCATGTAGGAGTTGAAATGAGGAATTTATAGGGGAAGAGAACCTGTGCCAGACTTCCTTACTTACCCCATCTCTTCCCAAGAAGAATTGTCTGCTGGGGTTATAGCAATGATAAATTAGACCTCTCATGTCAAACCCGAAGGTTCGCATTAAATTATTTTTGTGGGTAAAATGTGGCTGAGAATGCACTAGCAAAAGAGAGAGGACTTTTAAGAGCATTTGTCTCAAGCAAACCTGAAAAGAACGTACAAGGACAAGGAATATGCCACTTCTTAGACTTGAATCTTTTTCATACATTTTTTCAAGATAGTTGTGCAGCCAAAGCTGCTCAAAATAGCCGTAGGCACAAGAATCTGTCAGAATGGAAAATGTAAGGCGGCATCAGTACAGGGGGTTCCTAGCAGCATGTACTTAATGGAAAAATTGTCAAAAAAGGCAAGTGATGGTGTTTTTTCTTTTAATAGAGACAGCAAAATAGCCTGGGATGCCTAGTATCAACAGGTTTTTAAAATTTTAGGCAGAAAGACCTACTCCAGGTTATTTCTTGGAAGTGAAGGTGGTAGACATGCTGTGTTCTTGCATTCCTGGGCTTGTGGTTGTAATAACTCTGAATTGTGTTAAAGTGGAGCTGTAAGAGCACAGACGGGCATGAGCCAGCCATCCTGAGAAGTAGACACTACAGATCTTTTGGATTGTAGATAGTTCAGCTGTGAGGAGGATATACTGCACCAGACAACATGAAGAAATAACAGTAAGAAAGGGGGTGTCACAGCAGGCTCTGGTTATCAATAAATCCATGCCTACATACTGAGAAATCAGTTCCTGCAAGTTTTACACTTAGGAAAATGACTTCTGAACTAACAACTCTGTCTTTCCCACTCCCACCAGAAACTATGTGATGAAGATCAAGAAGCCTTTTTCTCTGCACTACGACCCCTTCACCAGCAGCATAGAGGTCATGAACACACCTCAGAAAGTCCGGAGGGCGCTGCATCAAATTAAAGAGGAATTGAAAAACTTCTGCTTGGCCCTAGAAAACCTTTCTTAAAACTAAAGCAGTACATCTCACCTGGCACTGAGATACTTGTAAACAGTTCCAATGCTTGAAGTAGTGAAGTTGTAGTTGCATGTGAAAATTATTAACCCACAAAATAGTTCTGCGAAGCTTACCTTTTCAATGCAATTTAGGCTGCTTACTTAGCCACACTAATGAGTCCTCATTGAGTATGTTTCAATGACAAACAAGACCAAATTACTTCAACCTTTAGTAGGTGATACTAGCTACAACATTTTGGAATGTATTTATTTGTTATTATTGGATTCATACAAGTATGTTTTTATTCACCTGCCATCTTTTCAAGTTACTTTTCCAAAATTACAGTGACACTATAGCTACACAGTCCTTTGCTTGCAGCTTAAATAACACGATCACAATCTTTTAGCTGTCTGCCATTAGCAGTCCTTACAGCCAGCTCATTTCTGCTAGTAATTACTATCAGCTATTGTGCTCACAAACTATGAATGGTTCTTCTACAATGTGTGAAGGCATGAGTTTGTAAGAGGAATCCTTTATTTCTGCTCACTATTTATTTTTTAGATCCTCATTTCATTCAGTAACCTTCAAACATGGCAAAATAATTTCCTGTCATATTTCAGACTCCAGAATACTTGTCCCTTGGATTAAAAAAAAAAAAAGGAAAATACCAGGTTCATGATACTTTGGCTCTGTCACATACAAGGATGCATGATTTGAATGGGAAATTTGGATACTAAGAAGGAAACTGGGTGTGTAAAGCAAGATTTTCAAAGAAGCCTCTAAGAAATAGAATACCATTTGTTTTTCATGGATTTTGGATACTCCTGGAGACCTTTAAAAACCTTTGTTTCTTATCAATGTCATAGTGATTGTAGTAATAACCAAAAGGCAATATCTATAGAACACCTAGTGTAAAACCTAAGATCAACCACTAGCAGTCATGTAGCCTTACTATGGAAGTAGTATCAGATACATATACCAACCCATCTTGCATCCTTCTCCAGTTCCTGTCTGAGATGTGTCTGAAATTTAACTACAGTCTGCAGGTAATGCGTCCCAGAATTAATCCCATAACTGCCTTTTCCAGACTTCCGTGGTTTTTGTGTCCTCTTCCTTCCTCTACTATCAAGAACTAGATACTAGCTCAGAAATACAAGATGAGGTATGTGCATAGAAGGATTGCCTCTACTCAGCAGCAGTGCAAGCAGATGGGGTCAATGCAAGTTACAGGCATGGCATGAGCAGAGGCAATGTGGATCTTGTGGATCAAGCTGGGTGGCAGTGCTTCTGTGCAGCTTAGCAGTTCTACTTATTTTTTCAAAAGTGTATTTAGCATGTGTCAACGAGCAAGCTATCTATCCACTGACGGCCAATCACACAGAATCACTATGTTGGAAAAGACCCACTGGATCATTGAGTCCAACCATTCCTATCAATAACCAAACCATGCCCTTCAGCATCTCATCCACCTGTCCTTTAAACACCTTCAGGGAAGATGACTCAACCACATCCCTGGGCAGCCTGTTCCAGTACCCAATGACCCTTTCTGTGATTTTTTTTCCTGGTGTCAAACCTGAACCTTTCCTGGTGGAGCTTGAGGCCATTCCCTCTTGTCCTGTCCCCTGTCATTTGGGAGAAGAGGCCAGCTCCCTCCTCTCCACAACCTCCTTTCAGGTAGTTACAGAGAGCAATGAGGTCTGCCCTCAGCCTCCTCTTCTCCAGGCTAAACAACCCCAGCTCTCTCAGCTGTTCCTCATAAGGCCTGTTCTCCAGCCCCTTCACCAGCTTCGTTGCTCTTCTCTGGACTCACTCCAGAGCCTCAACATCCTTCTTATGGTGAAGGGCCTAGAACTGAACACAGGATTCGAGGTGCGGTCTCACCAGTGCTGAGTACAGGAGCAGAATAACCTC